>JADMNL010000030.1:195545000-195597500 GCA_016271365.2 Neoceratodus forsteri
GAGGACAAGGGTTCCAGACTGGAGGTTTGAGATGAAGGATCCCCTTCAAGAAAGTCTTGGAAACCTCTAGCTGTGCTAGGGTTTCACCCTCCACCGGATGGTGGTAGGCTGACACCACAGAGATGGACCTTAAGTGAAGAGAAACTAAGGCCCAACTCTGAAAGATGTAAGAGGTACCAACACCTACCTGGGAGGCCAAGCAAGAAACGGGGGCCAAGCACTTGGCTATAGCCCAAATAGAAACTCTCTCCACTTCATGGCATAAGTGGATCTGGTAGAGGGTTTTTCTAACCTCCACCAAGACCTGAGCAACATGGGAGGACACTCCATAGCGAGAAATCACGGTCTACAGGTGCCATGCATGAAGATGGTAGACTTGAGACTGATGTACCAGGGTGCCCTGCTTTGACAGAACGCCATGAGAAAGTAGCAGAGGAACTGGTGGTTCTAGAAGTAGTTATTGCAACAGTGGGAACGACCAGGAACATGTGAGCCACCTCTGCCTGAAGTTTCAAAAGAAACTTCTGAATGAGAGGACAGGGAGGAAATGCGTACAGAAACATCCCTGACAGCGAGCACAAGCCACAAAGAGACTTGCCAAAAAAGCTCCATTCCTGGGAATGAGCAAGCAAAAGCTGGATAGTTCTGTGTTGGATAGTGAGGCGAACAGATCTAGGTCTGTTCGGCCCCATAGAAGGAACAAGTCTTCTACTTCCTGTTTTAGTTCCCACTTGTGAGCCCTGGCCACTGATCGGCTGAGACTGTCCAGAGTATTGTGAACTCCAGGCACGTGGACTGGTGTCAAGGTCAGTCCGTGCTGGACTGCTCAATACCATACTCTCACTGCTTCTCTGCAGAGAGGGTACGATCGGGCACCTCACTGTTAAGATACCAGACAGTGCCCATGTTTGTCTGGATGAGAAGTGTTCCCAGATGAAGTAACGACTGGGAGACCTGAAGAGCACAGAGCACTGCTCTGGTCTCCAGGATGTTGATGTGAAGATTCTCCCCTTTGCATTATGTGATCCCCCAGATGAGATCCCCAACCTGTAATGGAAGCATCTGAAAAAAAAAAAAAAAAAAAAGTTTGGGAAGGAGCCTGGAAGTAGAAGGGGGGCCCCCACCAACTAGTTGGTGAGATCCTGCCACCAGAGGAGATCTTTCTGTAGGCTGCTGGAGATCATGGCCAGCTGGTCCATGTCATCCAACTGTTGACCCCACTGGACCCGAAGAGACCACTGGGTAACCCTCTTGTGCAGCCTGGCCAGGGGGACAGTTGGAATGGCAGCTGCTATAAGACCCAAGAGACGAAGCACAAAGCGAGCTGGGTTCCACTGACTGCCACCAAGGTGGCCTGTGATACCAGAGTCTCCGCTCAATCTAGTGGTAGGAAAGCTTTGCTCTGGACTGTATCCAGCACCACTCCAATAAATTGAGGCGCTGGGAGGATACTAACGGGGATTTGGGTAGGTTGACTGAAATTCCCAGGTGGGAAAACAGATCCAGAGTGAAGGAGAGAGGCTCTTTCAGGCTGTCCAGGGATGGGTTTGAAAAGAGCCAGTCATCCAGGTATAGGAACACGTATATGCACCTGCGGCGGAGGAATGCCACTACCACCGCTAGGCACTTGGTGAAAACTCAGGGGGCTGAGGACAGGCCAACAAAGGGGAGTGCCTTGAACTGGAAATGGTTCTCCAGAAAGGAGAACCGGAGAAAGCAACAGTGGGCCAGAAGGATAGGGATATGAAGGTAAGCATCCTGCGTCGCCAAGGAGCACAGCCAGGTGTTTGACAGGAGCAGGGGAAGGAGGTCCCTGGAGAGTCAGCATGCAAAACTGCTTGTACTCCACAAAGTGGTTTAGCATGCTGAGGTCTAGGATAGGTCCCAGGTCTGTTTTTTGGAACCAAGAAGTGAGTAAAATCCCCTTCCTATTTGATCTAGAGGAACGAGTTCTATGGCAGCTTTTAGGAATAGAGCCCAAATCTCTTGCTGGATGATTGGGATCTGACCCGACTGGTAGTAAGACCTTCCCAGAGGATTTGCTGGAGGAATCTCCAGGAACTCTATGGAGCGACCTCTGTACCAGCTGTGACACCCATACATCTGCGGTGATGGCCTTCCACCCTACCAGGTGGAGACCGAACCTCCCTCCTGCCAGTTCCTCCGTGGGGGACAGAGGGAACGGGAGGAGAGGAAGAGAGTCAGGACACAGATGGGAGGTGAGCCTTAGCTCCGGATGCCGCCTTGGCAAAATCAGGCCTGAGGAAGTTGTGCTCCTGAGCCAGCGGCATGACATATGCCCTGGTTCAGATTTTTATTCTGGTTTCATTTGCGACGAAAAGGCGGTTTCTTCTGACCCGAATGGTACATGGAGCATAAGTCTCTTAAGGACCTACCACTCTCCTGCAGCCCAGTAAGGATATCTTTATAGTGTCACCACCAAAGAGAACAGGACCCCTGAAAAGCACGTCCAAAAGAGTGGACTGTACGTCCTGTGCCAGACCTGCTAGGCACAGCCAAGTCAGACGCCCAAGACAGATCTGAGGCCGCAGCCTGAGCCAGAGTCCACGGACTCATGTGGCTCAAAGCATGTGCCAGCAGGATGACTTATTCATCCTCACTTTCTCCAGCAACTTGGCCCAGAGTTGCTCGTCAAGAACATCCTGACGATCCTTCCAACTCCAAGAGTGAGGAGTTCTGGAATGTCACCCTGTGCGAGACGTAATTAAGTGACCGAATAGCACAGGTGGTAGAGGTGTAAATCTTTCTGCCATATTGGTCCAGCTGTTTAGAGTCCTGTCTGGGAGAACAGCTTCTAGATGTCTCTCGGCTGGGCTGAGCAGTCACGGCAATCATGGCGACCATGGAGTCAGCTTTTGCCTGCTAAGCGAGGTGGGAGGAAGGAGTAGGTTCCATCCACTTTTCTTGATACTACAGGGATAGAAGAAGGTTGCTGCCATATAGTGGATGCAGGATCCTCATGTGGACCCATGCACGGGGGGAGGGCGCGCAGAATGGAGAGAGGGCTCACATTAGCAAGATCTAGATGCTCACCTAGTCTTATGTTGAGGATCCAATTCCTTGGATTGCCAGCCCAAAGCCTTCGGAATAGTCTATAAGAGCCCCCCAAAAGAAGGGTCCTTGGGGAAGGGGGGAGAGGATTTCGGGGATGCTTTAGGTTGAGGCTTAGTGGGAGAATGGGGTTCTAACTGATCACAGTCAAGAGCCTCATCGGACTCAGGATTCCGGTCTGCTGGGCAGAGAGGGATCTACTCCAATGTCACCCACTGGGAGTGAGCCCGAGGGCACTGGACTGGGGCGTGAGGCTCCTGGAAGGGGGTGCCCCCTTGAGGCTGGGACAGTTTTAGCTCAGGTCAGGAGCTGCGTCCTGGCATCCTGCCACAATGCCGGAACGGCATCACGGTCAGTCAGCGGAGGTGGAAGAGGTGGCAGAGGAGACTGAAAACCAGAATACCCAGGGTACAATGCGTAGCTAGGGAGATGCCAGTATGGGTACTGGTAATCCGAGAACCCCAGCAAAGGGTATTTGGACAGTGGATAACCCGGTGTCAGGTAACCTGGCATCAAAAGAGACAGGTCCAGCAGCGGAAAGTGGGGTTCAGGCCCCGGGAAACCGCCAGAGGGGCCAGTAGGAGGAGCTGAAGACCAGCCAAGGGAGACACCGAAGGGCTGCTGGACAGCAGCAAAGGATCAGGCGAAGGGCCCAAGGGTCCCGAAGGAGGAGGGTCCATGCTGATAAGTCCCAAGTCCAGCGATGGGTCCCTGGGAAGGAGGGGATTTGGCAGCGGGATAGACCCTGGCGAAGGGGGGAGCTCTGGGAGGGACCCAGACAGGTCTAGAAGCATTCCCGAAGGAAGAAAAAAGGTAGGGAATGGGTGGAGAATCCCTGGGGGTGGAAGCCAGCAGGGATGAAGGTTCCTCCATGAGCACACTTGTCAGAGTCTGGGGCCGCAAGGGAGCCAGACGGGAGAGAGAACGGCTGTGCAGTCGACAGGGGGTACCATTGGCAGACTTAGTCACGACCAGGCTGGCAGTGGTAGAAAGACCGCAGTCAGGCTGATCGGTCAGGGCCGGGTGCCCGGCGACAGCTGGGGGGCGGCTCATCTGCGATGCTGCTAGTGGGAGAATGCACAAGGACCTCTAAAAAGGTGACCCCGGCTTCCTGCTCACCTCTGCAGCAGGGGGAAGAGGGCGTTTGATCCACCGGAGCGGACGAAGGCCCAGGAAGAGTGGTACTCACAATTTTAGAGAAGGACGCACTCTGGTAGTTGACCGAAAGAAGGCTTGTTCCACCCCAATGAGACTGGCTTCTCTCCTGGTGCTTCTTGTCCTTTTCTGGGGCAGGCGGTGATAATCTCTCCTTAAGCTCCTTTTCAATCAAAGCTAGCCACTGAGTAAAAAGGTGGGCCTCAAGGGTCCACTTGCGACAGGTCCTGGTGGCCTGGTTAAAGCCCTGACAACTAGCACACACTGCTAAGTTGTGCTTGGGGCCCCAAGCAAGAGGAGGCAGCGGGAGTGGTCGTCCCCGTGTGGGATTTGGGTACCGCACTTGGTGCACTTTTCCTTTAAGCAAGACGACATACACCACAGGTGGAGAAAAATTAAACAGCAGAAAAAGAAAATGTCATTACGGCAGGCAGCTGATTGCTGTTCTACCACGTCTGTCGGACGAACTGGCATGACGGAGGGAAAGAACTCTAGGCCGCGTGTGGGACCACCCCCTTTTATAGTGGAGCCGACATTGCGTCACCCGACGGGGGCAGTCCCCACTGATAACTGCTAGCTACAAGTTTGCCGTGCAGACCAGACGGCGCAGTCCTGTATGTGAAAACCTACTGCAAGAACCCTCTCGAAGTAAGATCAATGACTCACGTCTCCCACCCATCCCACTCATGGCCACCGCGTCAGACTAGTCAGCTTTCACTTACTGCATGCCCAAACTTTGGAACTCACTTCCGCTGGCTATCCAGCAGATCTCCCCCACCCACCCACCCATTGGATGTCAATTCTCTCTCAAAGCCCATTTCTCCACCTGCACCCACATCAGCTCTAGGTGCTGACAGCCGTGAAGTCCTTAAAGCCACTATGAATCGTTGATTTTATATATCTGAACTACTTCCCATTGCCACTTGCCTCATTCAATGATTTGTGCTCTGCATTTAATCCACGTTTCATAATGTCAACGACTTAAGAATGTACAGTTACCGAATGTGCTTTGTACCACTCTTAATCCTGTATGTTTTATAATGTGATTGTAATGTATGGTCTATTTGCATATCATGAATGTACTCCATTTTCCCCCTCCCCCTGCATCTGGAATTGAGCAGCTGTCTACTCAGCATGCCCTCCTGGTAAACCCTTTAAATAAATTCAGGAAGCTTTTGGTGGGGGGGCCTGAAGCAGGTAGCGAGGTCTCTGCGCTAGTGCTCCAGAGCACTATTAATTTGTCCAAAAACAGAAAGAATGTCAATTCCCAGAAGTCGTTCTCGGTGCTGTCACTCCTGTGACAGGTCTTGCAGAGCTCCTACCACTAGACAGGCAGGAAGTAAACAGACGTCTGGAGGAAATGTGCAAGGGTATAATCGTCCTGCAGAAGTCTACCTCCTGCCTGTCACATGGTTCCAGGAAGGACCTCCCAGAAGTGATGAGCCCGGAGACCAGCTTGAGAGAGAGGGAGAAAAAAAAAAAAAAAGTTACTCACCTGTAACAGTAGTTCTAGGAGTGGTTTATGTTGTTCATTCACTCTCTGGCATGCCCCTTTCCCCTTTAAATCTTGCTGGAAGTCTTCAAGCTGGCTCCTCCCAGCCACCCGGGTGGTATATACCTCGGCTCCGCCCCACAACATCAGATCTTAGCCCGCTGGAAGCAAGGTGATGCACCTAAAGCCGGGGAGGTCAGGTGGGTGCGTGTGGATGAACATATACCACTCCTAGAACTACTGTTACAGGTGAGTAACTTGTTTTTCTAGGAACGTGGATATGTCGTTCATCCACACTCTCTGGCAGACTCCTAGCAGTTCTCCGGGAGGAGGAAAGCAAGGCACACCCCCCTTTTTCTTGGGGCAGGAGTGCAAGCCCAAGGGCACCTCACTCTTAGTAGGGAGAGACTGGCAGAGCTCCCGAAACGACCTAGTAAAGGTGGAGCCCAGATTAAGCAGCATTGGGAAAAAAAAAAAAAAATTTGGCTGGCCGAAGCTTGAGCAGCTTCCTCTTTGAAAGCCACCATCTGTTCGAGCTGCTTGGAGGATCCCACGGCCACGGAAACCACCCACCTGACCTTCGATTTCAGCAGTGGATTGCGAAGCTTTGGTCTCCCCAACTGTAGGCGCGCCTTGCGATCGTCCAGGGCATTGGGATGGAAGGCCAGACAGATGGTGCAAACAGTGGTATCATGCACGGCACCCAAGCAAACACACGAGAGGTGGGGAATCGGTGAGAGACATTTTATGTCCGCATGAACAACGGCAAAAACCAGGGGACGACTAGTCCTCCATGTCCGGTGCGATCAGATCAGATTCATAAACTTACGAGTTTTAAAGAAAGCAAATGCGGCGAAAACCGTCGATTAGACTCCAGGGCCTATGGTACTTGTAGAAGTAGCACAAGGGAACCTGAATCTGCCAGCAGAAAGGAAGATCTGGCATCATGAGGCGGAGCAGAGGTATATACACCACCCAGGTGGGTGGGAGGAGCCAGCTTGAAGACTTCCGGCAAGATTTAAAGGGGAAAGGGACATGCCAGAGTGTGGATGAACATATCCACGCTCCTAGAAAACAAGTTTCAGGAAGCTGGGGGTTGGGGGGAGCCTGAAGCATGTAGCACACTCCATCTCCTTCTGAGAGGTTCTATCTGTCCACAGCAGTGGGGAGGCTAGGACACTTCGCATCCAGAAATTCAACTCCTGGTTGAAGGACTGGTGTGAAGAGGAGGGTTTGGCTTCATGGGGAACTGGGGCCCCACCTGAATGGATGCAAGTCTATACAAGGACAACTGCCTGCATCCGTCCGGGAAGGGGACCACGATCCTGAGTGACAAGTTTGAATGCTTCACCAGCGAGCATTTAAACTGGCTAATGGGGTGGAGCCAGGAGGCTTAGCAACAACCCACCTCCCCCCCAACCAAGGGCATACGCAGGAAAATAATTTGACAGTAAGTACAACTGAAGTTGTCAGAGGGAAGGCAAAAGTGGAGGAATCTGGACCACACAAGAAAGGTAACTGGGGTCAGGGAAGTAGGTAGGACAGCAGTAACAGGGCAGAGAGAGTTATCCAAAACACACAAAATGGAAGGCCACGGTAACCAATGCCTTCAGCCTGGGTAATGACCTCACAGACCTGGACATAGTATCAATAACTGAAACCTAGTACACTGCAAATCAATGTACCAGGTAATGCTCTTTTCAGGATGGATCAGGTGGGTGTATAAAAAAAGGGGGGGAGAGAAAGGGTGTTGCCCTGTATGTCAGGAAGGGTATAAAAGGAGACAAGTACCGGGTAAGCAGGGGGAGAGAGGAGTCACTGTGGGTCACCCTGCAACCTGGAAATGGCAGAGCAGTATGCACAGGAGTGAGATACACAGGCTTCCAGGACAGGGGGAAGACAGTGTACAGGGAACTAGTGGATGAAATACATGAGATTGCAATGAAAGGTGAAGTTCTGCTGATGGGGGATTTCAACATGCTGGATGTGGACTGATCACCCAGGCAGCTGCTTCAGCTAGAAGCACAGGCATCCAAGATTCCCTAAAGGAGGCAGGACTCTGGCAGCTTGTGCTTTATCCCATCAAAGACAGGGCGATCCTGGATCTGGTGATGACCAATGGGGACAGAATCGCAGATGTCCAGGTAGAAGGGCAACTGGGACACAGCGATCACCACAGTATGGTTCAGCATGGGGACTCTAGTCACTCCAGGTCAAAGGTTTTGAATCTCAAAAGAGACTTCGCCGAAATGGGGAGAGGTATCAAAACAGCCCTGGAGAAAAGGGGGATGGGGAGGGGTGAAAGCAGTGGGAGCACCTACAAAAAGGAGCCATAGCGGAAGTGACAAACAAATGCATCCAACTGTTATCAAAAGGCAAGCGAAGGAGAAAGCCACTATGGTTCTCGAAAGAGGTGGCAGACAACTTAAGGGCTAAAAGGGCAGGGTTCAGAAAATATAGGGAGACCCAAAGGGAGCAGGACAGGGAGCTGTACCTAGTGTCTAACGGAAGCTCGGAGGGTGGTTTGTTTTTATTTTGTTAAATCAGGTAAAGACACTGAGATGAGCACTTTCAGTTCCAACCCAAACACAATACAGTACAAAAACAATAAAAATACACATACAAAAGCAGCAGGTAGTTAACATTTACACTCTTATGAAGCAAACAAGCAACCATGTTTTCAACTTTCTTTTAAGGTGGACAGGGAGCTAGTGGATGAAATACATGAGATGGCAATGAAAGGTGAAGTTCTGCTGGTGGGAGGAATTCAATATGCCGGATGTAGACTGGACCACCCAGGCAGCTGCTTCAGCCAGGTAGAGAGAGAGCCAAGGCACCGACTTAGGAGTAATTGGCACAGACAGGAAAGAAAGGAGACAAGACATTCTACAGGTACATCAGGATAAGAAGGAAAACTTGGGGGTGGGGGGAGATTGTTAGGCTCACAGGGGAGGGAGACATGGATAAGGCAGAAGAAAAAATTACTCAGCTTAGTAATTATATTTCTTCAAGTGGAGTCTTGCTGTATTCTGACAAGTGCAGTTAGCCCCTCCCTTTAAACTGCCCCGGAGAACAATAGGTTAACTTTTCTATGCATGGCATAGAATGTTCGTCTCGAGCTTGGTTGATGTCTGCCTGTTATTCGAACTACAACAGTCAGATCTTTATAAGCAAAACTAGGTGTGTGGAAACTAAAATTTTTACTAGCCAACTGGCAGAAAAACACAGATTACTCACCTGTAACAGGAGTTCTAGGAATGGTATATGTTGTTCATCCACACTGTCCGGCAGTTTCCTTGCCGCTTTAAATCTTGCCAGAAGGTCTTCAAGCTGGCTCCTCCCACCCACCCAGGTGGTAAAACTCATCTCCGCCTCATGACGCCAGATCTAGCCTGCTGGAAGCCAGGTTGTGCATCGGAGCCAGGGAGGTCAGGTGGGTCGTGTGGATGAACATATACCATTCCTAGAACTCCTGTTACAGGTGAGTAACCTGTATTTCTAGGAACATGGATATGTGGTTCATCCACACTGTCTGGCAGACTCCTAGCAGTTCTCTGGGAGGAGGGAGGCAAGGTGCACACCCCCTACTTAGGGAATAAAGACTGGAGAACCGAGGCCCCAAAACCAGTATCCCGGTGTGACTCAAGGTTGATGTGGTAGTGGGTGATGAAGGTGTGTGCCGACTTCCAGGTAGCAGCCCTGCAGATTTCCTGCATAGGGACATCCCTGGAAGCAGCCACCGATGCAGTGGTATGGCGGGTAGAATGAGCTCTTATCCATCTGGGAGGCTTCATGCCAGACAACCTATAGCAGAGGTCTATGCAGGTGACGACCCACCAGCCTATCGTCCACTTGGCTGCAGGTCTGCCAGGTGCGGCTTCAGCACAGGTGACAAACAGCTGGCGAACCTCTCCCCGAACTTCAGCAGTCTGCTCCTTATAATAAGCAAGCATTCTTCTAGGGTCCAAAGTATGGAGCCTATATTTGGCCTCCGAGGTGTGACTGGGGTAGAACACTGGCAGAGTCAACACCTGGTTAAGGTGAAACCGACACCACCTTCGGAAGGAATTTCAGGTGGGGGCGCTGGACAACCTTGTCCCTGTGGAAGACCAGATAAGGAGACTATGGAAAGCGCCTGGAGCTCTCCCATCCTTCTGGCTGACGTGATTGCCACCAAGAAGGCAGTCTTCCATGACAGCTGAGAGATTCACACCTGTGCATCGGTTCAAATGGCTTGCCCATGAGCTTAGCCAATACCAGCAGTAGATCCCACGGAGGTGGAGGTTCTCGCACCAGAGGGGATATGTGATCAAGGCCTTTGAAAAAGCACCCAACCACCTTCTCCTGCGCCGACTGCTTCCTGGCCCGCGTCCGATAAGCAGAGATGGCTGCCGGGTGCACCTTAAGGGTCGTTGACCGAAGCCCTAGCAGAGAAATGGACCACAGGCAGTCCAGTATGCTTGCAAAGGAACAGGAGGAAGGGTCCAGGCCCTTGCCCTGACACCAAATGGAGACTCTTCCATTTGAAGGTGTAGCATTTTCTGGTAGACTCCTTATGGGACGCCTCAACGACGTTGAGGACCTCGTCAGAAAGACTCAAGGCCTGGAACTCTAGCCGCTCAGTAACCAGGCCATCAGGTGCAGGGATTGAAGGTCCAGATGGAATACCTTCCCCTGATTGAGATCAGGTCCGGGTGGGCTGGAAGTCTGGAGCTGAGACTGAGGAGATCTGGATACCAGAACTGGCGGGGCCAGTCTGGGGCTACCAGAATAACCTGCGCCTTGTCCCTCCGCGCCTTGAGAAGCACCTTGTGGATCAAGGGAAATGGGGGAAAAGGCATAGAAGAGGCCCGGGGTCCACGGCCTCGAGAAGGCATCCCCCTGCAGCGAGACCTGCTGAGGTGGGTGGGCATGAAACAGTCTCAGCTTCGCATTCTCCCTGGAGGCAAACAGGTCCGCCTGAGGTGTGCCCCAGTGGGAGAAGAGATCTTGTACTACCTCCGGCAGGAGAGACCACTCGTGAAACGCAGCCCCTATCCGGCTTAGGGCATCAGCCAGGGTGTTGGAGGCTCCTGCCACATGAATGGAGAGGAGATCCGCCTCCAGGCTGCGCACGAGAGACCAAATGCGGAGAGCTTCCCTGCACAAAGGCATGGCGTGTGTCCCGCCCTGGCGGTTTAGGTAGTACATGGTCGTATTGTCAGTCTGGACCTGAACCACTTGACCCAACAGAAACGGAGCGAAGGCGGTGAGAGCTAGACGGACCGCTTGAAGCTCCAGCAGGTTGATGTGGCATCGGGACTCCCAAGGAGACCAGAGGCCGTGCGCTCTGTGCTCCCCCAGATGGGCACCCCAACTCATCAGAGAGGCATATCGGCCGACAGAGAGACCGCTCGCTCGGGCGGACAAAAAGGGATGCCTCCCGCAGATGTGCCGAACCACCACTGGAGAGTGTTTCACATCCCCATGGTCACTCACTAGCTGATCCAGCGGATCGGAGTGCTGCGACCACTGGCTGGCCAGTCCCCATTGAAGGGGACGCATGTACCAGCGGGCCCAGACCACGCTGGTGCAGGCTGCCATAAGGCCCAGGAAGTCCCAGGCAGGGCGCGATTGCCCAACCTGAAATGATTGGGCAAAGGAGGAAAGAACCTCGGCCCTGTCTGCCGGGAGCAGTGCTCTGGCTCGAAGAGAGTCGAGCTCTGCCCCAGTGAAATGTATCACCTGTTTTGGCACGAGTTCCAACTTGGCCTTGTTCATGAGGAGGCCAATCTGAGAGCAAACCTGGAGGGCCAGATCTCTGGACCGCCCACCGCCTCAGGGGTTGTGAATCAGCCAGTCGCCCAGGTAGGGGCACACCCGGACGCTTCGGCACCGCAGGAACGCTGTCACCACTGCCATGCATTTGGTGAACACCCTGGGAGCTAGGGAGAGGCCGAAGGGCATGGCCTGGAACTCGTAAAGGGATCCCTCCGCTCTGAAATGGAGGAATCTCTGGTGAGACTGACGGATTGGGACGTGAAAGAAAGCGTCCTGGAGGTCCAGGGAACAGAACCACAAGCTTCGTTCCAAGGATGGGAATATCTGAGCCAGAGTGACCATCCTGAAGGTCCGAGACCTAGGGAACCTGTTCAGGTCGTGCAGGTCGAGAATGGGGCGCCAGTCCCCGTCTGTTTTGGGACCAGGAAATACCTGGACACAAACCCTGGGTCTGGAGGAGGATCCGCCACCTTCCTGATCACCCCTTTTGAGGTGCAGGGCAATATCGGCTCGGCGGGCCGACAGCGAGGCTGCAGACCCTGTGGCCCCCCAAGGGGAGACGGCTCAAAAGGGTGGAGCCTGCTCGAACTCCAGAGGTAGGCCCTTTCCTACCACCTCCAACACCCAGCGGTCTGTGGTGATAGCGGACCAGGCGGAAAGGAAGTGGTGGAGCTGGGCCCCCACGGGAACCTGGGAGACGAGGCTGGGGGCTAATTTCAAACAGTCACTGGGCAGGCTTGGAGGAGGGACCAGCCGAGGGACCTCCTGGGCCTTTACCTCCTTGCTTCCTACTACAGAAAGCCACGGGCTTGGGTTTGGGATGCCAAGCGTGAGCCTGCTGGCCCTGGTGCTGTTGGGCTGGATGTGCCGCAAGCGCAGAAAGATGAAAGGGCTTGTGCTGCTGCAGTCGGCGGCCTTTGTCCTTCTGGGCGGAGGTGACAGAGTCCAGAGTGGCATTGGACTTCTCTTCGGCCCTGGAGTGGAAGGTCACCTCCAGCGGATAGAGGTCGGTCCCCAAGAAGGGGACGTCTGCCAATTTGTGCTGGGTATCCGCCGTGAAGGTGGATATCCTCAGCCATGCTCTGTGGCACATGGCCACTGTGGCCGCAACCGATCTGGCACATGAGTCTCCTATGTCCAGAGCTGTTTGGAGCTGCTGCTTCGCCACCACTGGTCCCGAACCTGCCAGACCGTGGTCTGCAGGTCAGCCGGGAGATGAGGGAATCACCTCATCCAGGGAGCCCATGAGGGTGTGGGAGAAGTGTGCCATCAGCACGACCGAGCTGGCCTGGCAGAGGCCAAGGGAGGACGCAGCGTACACTGCTGCGCGGCGTGGTCCAGCTTTGGACTCCCTTGTCGGGGGCTCAGATCCACATCCCTAGGTCCCGGGCGGCGAAAACACTGTCGGTGACCAACCCCTCGGCCAGGGATGTTCGAAAACCTGGGCCTGCAAGAGCCGGTGGGGCCACGCATGCTTCCTGGCTATCTGGCCGAGGCATTAGGACAGAAGCGACTGCTGCCAAAGCTCCAGGGCTGAGCCTACAATGGCCTCAGCCACCGGAAAGGCCTCTGTGGGTGAATCCCCTCGGTCCAGTATTTCCGTCAGGGGCTACTTGGCCCGTTTGGATACGGGCTCGAGCTGCATCCCGGTGGACTCAGATGAGCCGAAGCACACCCATAAAGGATGATGGGCTTTCGTCCAGTGACTGGCCCCCAGAGGACTTCAGGTCAACCGGCCTAGATAACAGGGAGGAGTCATCGTCTGACTGAGGAGTCCATGAAGAGCTGCCTTGGGCCTGAGCCACCCTCCACCTGCCGAGGACGGTTGGGAGTGAGGGTGACCAACAACCTATGGGGCAGGCCTCGACCGAGAGTCCTTTGTCGGCGTCCCCCGATTTTGGTTGTGGAGACTGAGGTTCCACCACAAATCGGTGGGGCAGCAGGTTTCGGCCAAACAACCGGCCCAGGTGTGGGCATCTTGACTGCAGCGAGAGGTTGTTTTGGCCATTCGGGTGACAGCCTCTTGATGGCCGGGGAAGGCGTCTGTCGACTTGCTCCTGGACAAAAATAACTGCTGCCACATCAGGTCCTCGTAGCGTCGACGAATTTGCGCCGAAGCCTCTCCTCTTCCGAGGAGGAAGACGAGGACAAGCGGCGTTGCCGCCTACCTCGGTGCCAAGACAGACCGCCAATGTCGGCGGGATCGGCTGGACTGAGATGAAGTCAGAGACTGAGACCGAGACCTCGGTGTTTCCGAGGACAGGCCTAGGAAGGTGTTGGGGGACACCTGCTCTTCCCTTGGCTCGGACACCTTAACCGGGGACTGCTGCACCGGGAGAACCGGCGAAGGGTTGTCTGCTTCACCAGTCGACAACCCGTCCGACGGGTCGAGAAAAATCTCGACTGCGTTGACGGGTGTCTCGGCCGGCTGACCCGACGGGGACGCCGTGAAGCCAGCGGCCTTAGCCGCAACCTCGACCGAAGTAGACAGTCTGCTGTCTGGGGAAGGAGACCTCCCACTCCCACGAACACAGACGATGGGACTTGCCCTTAGAATCCTTTCTGGACCAAGAGGAATGTCCAGATGACCCCTCTCCCTTGGAAAGGGATTGGCAGAGCTCCTTGAACAAAGCAGAATACGCGGTACCCCAAGAGAGCGGCATAAATGTCGCGACTGAGGAGGAGGAAGATGCGGCCTGGGCCGCCTCCTCCTCGAGGGCAATCATCTGCTCGAGCTGCTTAGTCGAGCCAGCCGCCGCGGTAACCGCCCAACGGGTCTCTTTCGACTTTACCAGCGGATAGCACTTCTCGGGGCACCCAAGCTTCAACCAGGCAGTGCAGTCCTCCAAGATGCTGGCCGAGAACTAACAGCATGACTCGCAGGCCTGCGGGTCGTGTTCTAGGCCGAGGCAGTAGACGTGCATGGAATGCGGATCAGTCCTGGACATCTTCTGCCCACAAGGGCACCGCCGAAAACCGGGAGTCTATTTGTCCATTGCAGCTGCGAGGGAAAAGGAAGACCGAAGTCTGGAAAATTTTAAAACTAGTTTTGGATGAACCGAAGAATCAGGATCCAGTCTATCACGCAGAGAGTTAAGGAGGGAACCTGAGCTTCCAAGCGGTAAGGAAGATCTGGCATCATGGGGCGGAGCCAAGAGTTTTACCACCCAGGTGGGTGGGAGGAGCCAGCTTGAAGACCTTCTGGCAAGATGTAAAGCGGCAAGGAACCTGCCGGACAGTGTGGATGAACATATCCATGTCCCTAGAAATAATGTTTTGGGTTCTCAAGGAAGACTCAAGTCAGGAAACCCAAACACAAAAAACAGTCAAATGAAAATAACTCCTCACCCCATGAGAACAGAGGGTGTAAAGGGGGCACCCCCTAGGGTGCCAACACTGCACCTGCCTACCCACATCACAAAAAACTAGGTTCTGAGAGGGGAGGCTGGGGGGGGTCAGAATACAGCAAGACTCCACTAGAAGAACCGTAATTACCAAGGTGAGTAATTTTTTCTTCAAACATGAAGTCTTGCTGTATTATGACAAGTGCAGACTACCAAGCAGTACCCTCCATGGAGGAGGGACAGAACCTACTTTGGGAATAGGCTCTGCCGTACTGCTGTGCCAAACCGAGCATCACTCCTAGCCTGGATATCCAGAGAGTAATGTTTGGCAAAAGTATGGACTGTTTTCCAGGTGGCTGCTTGACAAATTTCTAACAGAGGGATATCCCTGGCAGTAGCTAGGGAAGCAGCTATACCTCTTGTGGAATGAGCCCTCAGGCCTGAGGGTGGAGTTTTACCTACTTTTTCATAGCAGAATTGTATACAAGACACAATCCACCTGGCAATAGATCTTAATGGCAGGTTTCCCCTTACCAACTTCTCCATAAGTGAGGAACAACTGGAGGGAGTCAAACCTGTGACCCTTGGAATGCTCTATGTAGTAGCTAAGGGCTCTTAACATTCAAACTGTGTAGCCTCCTCTTTCCCCAAAGAAGAATGATCAGTGAAGAAGACCGGGAGAGATATAGACCAATTCAGGTGGAAATCTGAAACCACTTTAGGCAAGAACTGTTAGTTCTAAGGACCACTTTATCTGTGAAAAGAGATGAAATCAGGTTCCACTGACAGGGCCTGCAATTCAGATAAGTCTAGCAGAAGTAATGGCTACTAAAAACAGTTTTCCATGTCAAGCTCTGCTGAGGACAAGGGTTCAAAAGAGGGTTGCATAAGCTGAACAATGCAAACATTAAGATCCCAAGCAGGAGCGGGATCCCTAAAGGGGGGATTGATGTGAAGCAATGCCTTGAAAAGCTTACAGAATACAGGGTGGGAGGACAGTGAGGAAGACTTGCCTACTGACAGGCAAGCACAAACAGCTCACAAGTGTACCTTGAGAGAAGCTGGTCTGAGGCCTCGGCCATTGAGGTGAACCATATAATCCAGAACCGTAGGCAATTCAGCAGTGTCTGGAGAAATATTCTTAGAACACCAAATGCTGAATCTTTTCCATTTGGAGTTGTAAGTCTTTCTGGTGGAGGGCTTTCGAGAAGCCTTGAGCATGTCCAGAACCCCTTGGGACAGATGCAGATCTGCAAACTAACTCTTCAAGAGCCATGCTTTGAGATTGAGAGACTGAAGATTGGGTTATCAAATCCTCCCTTAAGAGGTGGTTACCAGGTTGTAATTCCTGGGAAGAGACAGGGGAAGACGGACTGCTAGGGACAGCAACAAGGAGTACCATGGCTGCCTGGCCCAGTCTGGAGCAACTAGAATCACTTTGTAAGGTGGTGACCTTATCTTGACTAGAAATTTCAGCAGGAGAGGGAAGGGGGAAAGGCATACAGAAATTTCCCTTCCCAGTTTAGAATCAGGGCATCCAGGGGGACTAAACCCAAGACTGGGGGTCTGCAACAAAAGAGAGGAAGTTGGCGACTGTCTGGGGCTGCAAAAAGCTCTCTAGAGTGCTCCATCTTGAGAAAAATCACCTTCAAAACACCAGAGGGTCCATGGCCCATTCATGATGGCCCCGAGATATTCTGCTCAGTGTATCTACTAGGACATTGTCCTTCCTTGGAAGGTGAACTGCTATCAGAGAGGTTTGCAGGGAATAAGCCAGGGACCACAATTTCATTGCTTATGTGAACAAGGCCATAGACAGAGTGCCTCCTTGCTTGTTGATGTACCACATGGTGGTGGTGGTGTCTGTTCTGACCTGAACCACCTTGTTCTGTACTGATTTTGAAAAAGCTTGCAGTGCCAAAACACTGCCCTGAGTTCCAAGAGACTGATGTGCAGAAGAGATTCCCGAGGCGACCACAGTCCCTGGGTGGCGAGTTCCCCCAAATGGGCTCCCCAGCCCAGCAGGGAAGCATCTGTGGTAAGGACCACTGAATGAGACAGAGTGGCAAATGGAACCCCCTGCCTCAAATTGTCCTGATCCTGCCACCATTGCAGGGCTTGGATCAGAGTTAGAGTCACTGGGATTAGTTTGGTAAGAGAATCCTTTCTTTGGGACCAAAAAGCTCTTAAGTGGAATCATTTGGAATCTTGCAGCTTAGATCACTGCTGTAGAAGCTGCCATGTGGCCCAATAGCTGAAGGAAATGCCTTGCTGGTCAAGACACCTGAAGGCTGAATGAAGAGGCCAGCTTCATGAGAGCTCTTGCCTTGTCCAGGGGAAGGAAGGCTCTTGCTTTTACCGTATCCAGCTCTGCCCCTATGAAGGTGAGGAGCTGCACTGGTTCGAGAATGGACTTTGGTAGGTTGAGAAGAAATCCTAAAGAAGTAAGCGCTTGCTGGGTCACTTGCAGGTGTGACTTGACTTGGTCTGGGGACTGGCCCACTATAAGCCAGTCATCCAAATATGGAAAAATGGAAATCTTGTCTTCTTAGGAAGGCAACAACTACTACCAGGCACTTTGTGAAGACCCTTGGGGCCAAGGTTAGGCCAAAGGGCATTGCTTTGAACCGATAGTGGCCTGAGGGCAACTTGAACCTGAGGTACTTTCTGTGGGAGCACCTGATGGGAATGTCAAAGTAGGCATCTTTGAGGTCCAGGGAGGCTAGCCAGTCCCCTGGCCTTAGACAGGGAAGGATAATTACCAGAGTTATCTTGAACTTTGGCTTTAAAAGATGTTTGTTCGGGTATCTTAAGTCCAGGATGGGTTGCCACTCTGTCTTTTGGGAGGTTAGGAAGTACCTGGAGGAGTACAGTCCTTTGCCCCAGTGTAGGGTAGGTACTCTATAGCTCTTAGAACTAGGAGAGAAGAAACCTCTGCCTCTAGGGCAAGGGTCTGAGATTTGCTGGTGGAAAAAGATCTGGCTCATCTTGGGAAATTTTTTGAAGCCGAGAACCAGTCCCTGGCTTACTACTTCCAGGACCCACTTGTCTGATGTAACAGACATCCAGTCCTAGACAAAGTAAGCCAGCCTGCCCCCTACTGGGATAAGAGTCGACACAGGCAGACCCATCAGGGTGTCGGCTTGGCAGGGGCTTTAGGCTGAGGGGTGGATGCAGGCCTACTCATCCCCCTTCTGCCTCTCCCTCTGAATACCCCCCCCCCGAGAAAAGGAAGAAGAGGCCTGCCCCTGGACTGCTGCCTTTGAGGAGTTGCCTGCCTTTCCTTGGCCTGAGCACTCCTGTAAGTAGTCCTGTATTCGTCCATTTTCTTCATGTAATTCTCTGTCTGCTCCCCAGAGAATTACCCACTACAGGAAAATCCATGGCTTTAGCCTGGGTATCCTGCAAGAGGCTAGTACATCTGAGCCAAGCCATTCTCCGAAGAGCCACAGATGTAGCCATGACTCTCGATACATCACTGGAGTCCACAGCAGCATGAAACTGAACTTTAGATGCCTCAATCCCATCTGCAGCCACCTCCTCCAGCTCCTTGGCAGGCTGGGGGGGGAAGCCTGTTTAGCCAGAGCCAGTACATTGGTACCTGGCTGCATCAGCCATATAATTCGCCTGCCTGAGTCCCAAGGAAGATGCCATGTACTGCTTCTTTGCCATGGCATCAATCTTCCTGGAGTCCTTGTCTGGGGGGTGTGATGCCAAGGGAATGCTTGCCTCATCACAGGCATCAGCTTGCACAACCCCAACATGGCTGCATTGCTGATAAAGGAACTCCGTATCTGAGCCTGAAAGAGTATACCTCTTGTCCATTCTTCTATCCACAGGAGGTATGGAATTGGGAGACTCCTTGAGAATTTGTGTCCGTTTCCCAAAAGATTTGTGGAGGGGAAAAGAGTCTCCTGGACTCTGGGATGTCCATCTCTACATAGTCAGGCTCCTCCTGATCCTCCACTGCCTCATCCAGGGCATCAGCCACCTTTCTGTAAAACATGAAGTGCAAAGGGGACTCAGAAAGCCTAGGAGGAGAAATACCTGAAGGTCTGTCTGGGGAGATGTCCGGGTCAATAGGCACATCCAGACTTTCAACATCACCATAATCATCTTCCAACTCTCCTTCCTCAAACTACGGTTCATAAAATTCTTCCAGGGTATAATCTTTAACAGGGGGAACAGACCGAACCGAGCCCCTGCCAAAAGGTGCCCATCAGTTGGAACCATGCAAAGCAATTCCACAATACAAATCGCTTTGGCCATTTCTTCGGTGGTCGGAGTAAGATTCTGGATCCGAACCGGTTGATTTATCTTTGCGTTTCCTTTTTGTCGGAACAGATTCCTCGGAATCAGCTCTCCTTTTGCCCATAGTGTCGCCCTGGTCAGAGGGCACTCCTCCTGGTTCGGTCAGAACCAAACAGGGCTGGCCATCCAGGTCAGTGGACTTATCGGGCCTCCTTTTCTCAGTCTACTTAATCTCTTTTTAAGGTTAGATTTGGGAAAATTTTTACAAATTTGGCAGTCTGAATCAAGGTGGTCAAACCCCAGACAATAAACACGTGGCATGGGGATCGGCCTTAGCAAAGACACACACACACACACACACACACACACTCTGCAGTGTTGAAACCCAGCGGATCTGGTTGTTTTCCTTGGGTTTCTCTCAGATATGGCCAACCTAACCAAGCTTACCCTTTTTCAGCAACCGTCAAAAGACCCCCCAATCGGTTACTGACCATGCCATGAAAAGTTGGAAAAAACTGTACTAACACCCCCTTTTTTTTTTTTTTTTTTTTAAGAACAGATATGGACCAGTAACCACACACTAAAGTAAAATACAAAATTTACTCTGAATGATCGGTTCAGCTGAACCGATCCACACAGAAAACTGAACAAAACCTATCTAGTACTCACGGTACCACAGACAGAGACTTGAACAGACTATGCAGAAACAATTTTGTTAGAAAAACGACCGAAGACACTTTAACCGATTTTGAACCGAGCAGCAGGAGAACTCTCCGGAGCGATTGTTCAGTGAGGCGGAGTAAAGAATCTGATGGTTGCAGTTTGAACAACAGGCAGAGACCTCAACCGAGCTAGAGATGAACATTCTATGCCATGCATAGAAAAAAAAGTTAACCCATTGTTCTTCGGGGCAGTTTAAAGGCTGGGGCTAACTGCACTTGTCAGAATACAGCAAGACTTCATGTTTGAAATACTTGATACTTCTGTTCGGTATTCATGGAAGTGGGGGAGACAGGGACCACAGCCGAGCAACAGATGCCGGGGGGCAGGAGAGAAGAGGTGGACAGCAGTCCATTCAGTCCATTCATGGAAGAGTCCTGCAGGAGCTCACTAAACTGAGGGTGGACAAAGCGATGGGGCCAGATGGCATACACTCTAGGAGATTAAGGGAGCTGTGACGAGAGCTAGCAGAACCTCTAGCAGCCTTGTTCAGAGAGTCACTCAACACTGTAGTGGTGCCAGAGGACTGAAGGGCACATGTGGTCCCTCTGCACAAATCCAGCAGTAGGGAGGAGGGAGGAGGCAGGGAACTATAGGCCAGTCAGCCTCATCTCAGTAGTGGGGAAGGTCATGGAGGCACTGCTTAAAGAAAAGCTAGTGGGATATCTTGAAGCCATCTGTGCCCTGGACTCTAGGCAGCATGGTTTCACAGCGGGTAGGTCACGTCAGACAAATCTGATAGATTAACTGGGTGATGAAGTAAAATCGGGGGGTGGACATAACCCACCTCAATTTCAGCAAAGCCTCCAACACCGTCCCACATTAAGAAGCTGGTTAACAAGATGGGTAGTCTGGGTATGGGAGACGCAGGTTAACTGGGTTAGGAACTGGCTAACTGATAGGAGGCAGATGTTGGTGGTAAATGGGGTACAATCTGGGGAGAGAGGGGTGCTAACGGGGTACCTCAGGGATCAGTCCTTGGGCCAGTCCTGTTCAAGGTCTTCATTAGTGACACTGCAGAGAGGCTAGAAGGAAAGGTCTGCCTGTCTGCGGATGACAAAGATCTGTAACAGGGTGGATACTCCAGAAGGGGTGGAGAAAATGAGGAAGGACCTGGAGAAGCTTGAGAAATGGTCCAAGGAGTGGTAACTGAGGTTTAATTCAAAGAAGTGCAAAATTATGCACCTGGGGCACAGAAACCCCAGAGAGAGGTACAGGATTTTTTTTTTGGGGGGTGCTGACAGTCACCAAGGAAGAACCAGGGACCTGGGGGTTATTCACATGACCTGAAAATGTCAAATCAGAGTACTAGGGCAGAAAGGAAGGCCAATGGCATGCTGAGGCATCACCAGCAGAAGACTGAGGCAGTGATGTGGTTATATAAAACCCTGGTGAGGCCTCTCATCATCGAGTACTGTGTGCAGTTCTGGAGGCCGCACCTTTGAAAGGACTTTAATAGGCTGTAAACTGTCCAGAGAAGGGCAACTAAGATAGTACAGGGCTTGCTACACAAAACATATGAGGAGAGATAAAGGGACCTCAATATGCAGTCACTGGAGGAGAGGAAGGAGAAGGACACAATAGAAACATTCAAGTACCTCAAGGACATAAACAAGACGCAGGGAGGGCAGACATCTCCCAATACAGGAGGAGTACAAGAAACTGGAAGGTGGCAGGTTTAGCGGGAACGTGAGGAAGTTCTTCAGAGAGGGTGGTGGATGCATGGAATTATCTGCAACAGGAAGTGGTGGGAGCAAGCAGTGTGGTTGGATTGAAACATGCATGGGACAGGCACAGGGGAACTACAGAGGTAAAGCAGAGGGAGGGTTAGAAGCTGTAATCAAGTACAAGGTTGACAGGCAGACTAGATGGGCCTAGCGGTCCTTATCTGGAAACAATTTCCATATTTCTATGTCACAGTTTGTGCACAGAACTCTGAGCAAGGTTCTAATATGCCAAAGGCTCAAAATTAGCATTCTGTACATAAACCGCTGACCTAGTAAAAACTCCAAACTACAGTTTCATAAAGATTAAAAACTAACTGAAGAACCAAGATAAACAAAATAGATGATTTGATACATTTTAAAACTACTCTTTATATTAAAAAGAACACTGCGAAGCAAAGCATGTTGTCTACAAATAACTTTTTTTCCATACTTTTATTCAGATAGTTAAATATGCATAATTTGTAACCTGCATTTCATTGCTGGAACCGGGAACATTTCCTGCTACCAATTAACACAGATTTCCTGTCCCCCTTTAAATAAAATGTTAATTTGGGTTGCCTACAACAGTCAGTGTTTCAGTGAGCAGGCTCGTCAGTGAACTGAATGCTTTCATAAGATTCACATTTAAAAATATACACGCACAACATGTAGACATAGGTTCACAATACAAGGCAATAATCAAACTGCCTGGCAGAGAAAGTACACATTTTTGCTTAGGATAGTAAATCAGATTTACAATATACAGCATTCCATTCTCTCCCCGTAAAATTCAGGCAAGGAGGTTTTACCCCCATTTTGTTTGAAGATTCTGCAATTTGACCAATTCAAAAAGGATCACCACAGCCCTTTTGTCATTTCACTGAAATGAAAGTAGCCAGTTTACCATGGGATAAAGTACATGTAACTGGATTCAGACTGGAGGAAACTACCTGTACTGTAATTCAGTGACAACTATCACTAAAGAGGGCAATACTCCAACTGAGGAGATAAAGTAGGAGGCCGAAGGACAAGTACATTTTATATAGAAAAAAGATTGGAAAGGATAGTGAGGACACAATCGTATGACCTGTATATACTACTTGTGTGCAACGGCACCTCTACACACAGAAAACGTTTTCAGACAAGACGAACAATGAGACATCAATTTTTGTTTGAATCTAACATGGTGGAAAGTTGCTACAGAGTCAGACACCCCATCCACATCCCGTACCACACAACTAAAAGCTCGGTTTAACTTCAAGCACAAAGTTAGTGCTGCAGGTAGTGACTCGCATCTGAAAAGAAACTGAAGCAGTGTCCCTTTTTCTTTAATCAAAGATTTGAGCAAGTACAAGCAGTGCAAACTTCCTGTTTGAAAGCAGATCATAGCTTTTAGATGCATTAAGCTGTAGGATTTGGAGGTAGGGTACTTGACAGATAGGTGGAATGGGCAGAGTTTAATTAAAGAGGAGCTTGCAAGTGGACCTGGGGTGAAACAACTGGCGGGGGGGGGGGTAGGAGGGGAGATGTTCTAATATTTTTAATGGGTGCAGGAGGTGGTTCATGGAGAGCACACTGAATAGAAATGACTATCTGGATATGGGGAATGGAGTTGGGGCTATAGTATTTAGAAGCAGAATGTAGTGGGGAAAATAGCATGCCAGCCATTTCTTATTGGTTTGTGCAAGGCTGGAAGTTGCCAAGTGTCCTCCATCTTGTTGTAATTGGAGAATGCTGCGACCAGCAGATGCAATCATAGAAGCTTTATGGCAGAAAAGGACCATACCAGCCTATCTAGTCTGCCCTCCCCCACACGTTCCCCTCCCTCAATACTTAGCCCCATATGCGTGTCCCATGCCCTCTTGAATTCTTCCACCAATTTAGCCCCCACCACTCCATCTGGTAGTCTGTTCCTGGGCTATACCATCATCTCCGTGAAGAAACACCCTCTCATTGTCCCTGTATCTTTTCCCTTGCAGTCGGAGGCTATGCCCTCTAGTTTTGACCCCATCCTTACTCGTAAAACGGAAAAAAAAAAAAAACTCCCACTTTGAGCCCTTCTACATATTTAAAGGTTTCAGTCATCTCCCCTTTCCCTCGTCACCAGCATGTACAGATCCAGCTCCTTACACCTCTGCTCGTGTGACTTTCCCTGCATACCATGCACCATCTTGGTTGCCCTTATCCGAACCCTCTCCAATGCATCTATATCCTTGTGGAGATGCGGCCTCCAGAACTGAACCCCATACTCCAGGTGTGGTCTCACCACAGCTTTGTAAAGAGGCATTACTCCTCCTTTCTGCTAGTAATGCCCCTGCCTATGCATGCCAACATTCCATGGGCCTTTCCCACTGCCCTGTTACATAGGATTCCCATCTTAAAGGTCCGATGAGACAATGACAGGACACAACCAGCCAACATCAGTTTACAGTACATTTGAGCCCTACAGATTAAATGTTTCAGCATAGTGCTGTAATACTTTGTTTATCCATTGAGTATTTTTTGGTAATTCCATTTGCAATCTTACTTCAGTACCTATAATCTAGCAGTAGTTTTTTTTTGCAACAGATTTGTTTTAGGCTCAAATCAGTACTTTTTTTGTTGATCAGGAACGGATGGCAAACAGACGTCCCATTTTCAGGCTTTGCCCGGGGAACCAGATTATGCTGTTGGTTGTATTTTTACTGGATGGTGGAAATTTGGGCCAGACAACTCTGCAAAGTGCCACTGGATCTTTAAACATCCACCCAATATACCAGAACAATTATAGGAAACTATATACCCCAGCTCACCCCTTTGACCTAAATATTAATACCTTTCTTGCACCCCTGGACCTCCCAATACTTAACAGGGAGCAACAGGAGGGATTCATCTCACCTGTAACCCTAACGGAAATACAAGCAGCTATATCACACTTAAAAACAAACAATGAAGGCCCTGAGCCCTGATGGCTATGGTACAGAGCTCTATAAACAGATAGAACAAATAATCAGTCCCCTGCTGGAACAGGTCTATGATGGGACAGTGTGGGGCCTGGTTGACCCTCCCCCAAGCTGGTCCTATGCAGTGATTTCAGTTATCCCCAAGCCTAATAAGGACCCTCAGTTATGCTCTTCCTATCGCCCCATCTCAGTACTAAATGTAGATTATAAAATCTTCACGTCTATCATGGCCAGAAGGCTAGACGGGGTCCTGTCATCCCTGATTGGCCAAGATCAGACTGGTTTGTCAGTTCTAGAACCACAACAGATAATACTAGGAGAGTCCTGCATATGACACAGAATGGCCAGCAGGGGAACCCCCTCAGTCCTTCTCAGTCTAGATGCTGACAAGGCATTTGACAGGGTCTCCTGGCCCTTCCTGTTTGCAACTATGTCTAAGATGAGGTTTCCCTTCCCCCTTTATCTCTGATCCGGGCCCTATATACCACACCCAGAGCAGGTGTCAAGGTCTCCGGCCATCACTGCTTACTTCCCTCTACTCCAAGGCACCCGACAGGGCTGCCCTATATCTCCAAGGCTATTCGCCATTTATATTGAACCACTGGCCCAGGCAATGAGGCGCTATCCGCATATATTAGGGGTACAGCTTGGGAGGGCCAGGAACATCATATTGCTTTGTACGTGGACGATGTCCTGCTTTTCCTTTCGGACCCTATACAATCAGTGCCGGAGGTACTTCGAATACTGGAAGAACATGGGAAATGCTCAGGGTATAAATTAAATACCTCCAAAACCGATGCCTTAACCTTTAATTTTACCCCTACCCTACAATTTAGGCAGACATCCTTTCCGATGGGATCTGGAGAAACTACTATACTTAGGTATTTACCTGGCGTGTGAGACTGGGAGGGCCTTCTCAAACTACGCTCCCTTTTACACCCAACTACAGGCAGATCTGGCCCGGTGGAGTATCCTTCCACTTTAACCTACTCCAGAGGGTGGAGATATGGATGGTGGTTCTCCCCTGGGCCCTATACCCATTTCAAAATGTACCAATGCATGTCCCTAACAGAACATTCCAATTATGGAACAAAGCCATAATGCGGTTCATTTGGGCTGGTAAACAGCCTAGAATAAGAGCCGCGACCCTCTTCCTTCCTAGGAGGCCTTGCCCTCCCGAACTTTAAATTATATAACTGGGCTACACATCTCTCCTTTATCATAATTTGCCTCTGGCAGACCAACCCAGCTATATGGAGGGAAATGGAGGAGGATCTGCTCCCATTTAATGACCTAATAAGGTCCACCCCTATACCAGATGCAACATACCAGTCTCATGCAGAACCCAGGTCCCTGGATTTCACAACAGATCCACATATGGAACCTAAATTTGTGAACCACTTGCCTTGACCCCTTATTTAATCTACATGTGCCCGATAGCCCTACTGGGCATTTCTACCCTGCCCGGTTACATCACATATTTGGTCAGGGGAGCAGCCTCTGCCTCTTTCATAACACAATTCCTGAAGGGGAATGATTAATACTTTTCAAGAACTTCAAACCTACAGCTTAAGACAGGATTTTTTTTCAATACTTACAACAGAGGCACTTTTTTTTCTTTTTTTATATAAATTAAACACTCCCTCCCTCCAGAGTGTAAAGACTAGAAAACCCCCATTAAAAGCCCTTATGCAGACCACTACGGTCTCTTCTAGGACTCCACATATCTATACTATACAAAGCACTTACTGAAACTTTGGGAGTGGATACAATGGAGACATTAGAGAAATGGAATAAAGAACAGAGAGTGGAGATTTCTCCCTCAGTGGGACAGGGGTTGCCTTCTAGCATCCAAGCTTATATACTCACATTCCTGGCAACTAATAATTAGCTACTTTTGGAACCCAACAATAACAGCCTACTATTCAAAAACAGGGACATCAGACTGCTGGGGTCAGTGCAGTGACCCACACCACATGTATTCTGGGTGTGCCCCACCATACAGCCATTCACGACTTTTTTTTTTTTTTTTATTTGGTTGTTTAACCAGGTATATATAGCACACTAAGCTGAAAGCTTTCACAGGAGCGACCATTCCAGACTTCTCTCCAGGTAGAATTAACGGAGTTGATAGGACACCCTATCTCCCTTACAGCAGGGGTTTTTATATTGCAAGTTGTCCCACGGGAGTTGAGACACCCACACAATCCATCTACTGGGGATAGCCCTCCTGGCAGCAAAAAAGGCCCAAACAAGACACTGGCTCTCCCCAAGTACCGACTACATTCAAGTGGAGGGAAATAATGACCCTTATATACAAGTCTGAGAGAATTTCATTTTTTTTTTTGAATGGTTGCCCAGAACTGGGTATGCAGAAATGGACTAAGTGGAATACACACACACACAGGCTAGAGACCCAAGTTTTGTACCTTAAAACCAAAACCAGTTAGCTTATCTACTTCACAGGAAACATTATACTATTAAGAAGTGAGGGGAGGAGGGTGAATCCTTGAAAGGGACTGGAAGACTGGGTTGACTACTATCTATAGAGAATAAAACTCTGTATTAAGAATGTGAAAATTGGAGAAATGTCACACTGAAATGAAATATTGATTCTATTGTGCTCTCTGTATAAACCTGAATGTATATTACACACTTGTATAAACTTTGTAAAATGTAAAGATGAACTTGTGACTGCCTTTCCCCCTGTACCCTTTGGAAAAGTTTATAATTAAAGCACCAGAACAGGCAGACTGGACCTTTGAGGGGTCCTCAAGACGGCACCTCCCAACAGCACAGTGCCCCTCTGCAACACCATGCAGGGCATTGGTATGGCTACGTTTAGCCAAGTAGAGAGAGTACCGCCCTGCAGAGCTACCAACACCATTTCCAGAAGCAGCTGGTGTTCACTGGTGGTTTCCCCATTAGAATTAAGACCAGGCACGGTCCTGCTTAGCTTTAGAAAGCAGACTCCAAGGTGGGAAGGCAGCAGGCTCACATGATGATCTTTATACAATTTAAACACAAGGGCTGCTTACAGGGTTGGAGATAATACAGATCATTGCCTCAGGGCTGTGACGAGCGCAAGCATCAGTGAGGTTGGCCACAATAGTAGCATTGGTGTTGAAGAGGTCATCACGAGTCATACCTGAAAAAGAGCAGAAGATAATCTCAGATGGCTGTTTTATTTAAGGATATCAACCCTCCTTTCTTCTCCTGTACCTTCATTATGGAATGCTGCTACAGGTTTGCTAGTTTAATACAGTTTCTTCCTCTCATCACCAGTGCTGCCACCGCTACCTTGGGTCACCTCCCAACATCGACCATCTTAAAATCACCTATTACATTCCTAGTCTTCCAAGCCTCCTCCAACCCCCACCCCAAACACTATGGCAGAAAAATCAGCATGCACTACAGAAGTCCTGCACAGAGTGGAGGAGGGCAATCTGGTCTAAAGGGGGCCCAACATGTCTGGAGTTAGTACTGCACATCAGAGGCTTTTCTGCCTTTTCTGGTTCCACCTCCCTCCCACAAATGTACGCATGCAATGGTTTTTGGGTGGGAGAGAACAGCACCCAGCCAATACTGCCCCCACCAGGAGTTGCTGGTCAGGCTCAGGACACAAACTAAACATCTTCCACATGAAGTTCAGATATTGCTGGCACCACCACCCAAGTTTGGCCCTTTTAAAAAGGGCAAAGGGGGTTGAGTGCATACATTGTGTTTACGTCTTAATGAAGTCCAATTAAATAAAAAAAAATAAAATAAACACTGGGCACTATATTGGAACAACACTTAACACAGGTACCCTGTTTAGTTGGGAAACAGAACAAAAGGCACATTCCATGAAGGCATGCATCAAGTAGTGATAAATTACTTGAAGCGGTGTTTAAACAGCAGAGGGCTGGGGACTCAATTCTTGCTCCTCATTTGTGGTTGTCTTTTTTGCATTAATAAGTAATTAACTACACCCTGCTGGATCAGCATCTCCATGCAGTGCCCTTTATGTGCTGAAGTTTCCATACTGTGGAGCAGTCACTGCAGACTGCACCAGCTGTTTTACCCGAGCAGATCACTGGTTATAGTTTCTGCTCACTCCCCATTCAGCTGTACGTGGGCTCCTGACATAAAACAATGCTGGCAGTAGGCTGCTGCACTAGCATAATGCATTAATATAAAAAACTATGAGCCACACAATGGTAGAGCAATTAAATGCTATTTCCGTAATTCTTACGGGGCAAAATGAGCCTGTACATTATGCAAGTAATAAGTTACAAACAGGGTGTGCATTATAGGATTTTAATGCATGCCCCAGCAGTGCAAGGCAGAAGGTTGAAGGCAAAGTGTCTCAACACCCCTAGAAAGTGCATTAAAATCCTGTGATTCACAACCCGGAGGGGCTTGTTCCACTTACAAAATGTATTAGTGTTTTTTTTTTGGGATTTTGGCACCAGACCCTGCATGGTCAGGTGATGTCCTCGCCAATGACATTTCTAAATTTTTCTCTTGCCCACTGTATAAACTGAAGTGGTACACTGATACAGGTGCATTAACTCTAGGTCCTCGGTGCTTTTACCAGGTGGGTATCCCCACACCAAGTTTTCAGGTGTCCCCTAGAACAATTCAGTCCCTGGTGCCCCATCTCCTCCCCACCATCGTTCAGATGCATCCCTATGCTACAGACTAGACTTACCATGTAATCATTCTAGAAATAATGTAAATCACATTTTTGGTACAATGTTAAATCAGTAGTATGTTAGCCACCATGTGTTTTCTTCTGCAGTAGTTTTCTGGCAAAATATACCCACTGGTTGTGTCTTTTACTCCTGAACATACAGGGTTTTGAAGTTTGTAGACGTTCCCCCTCCCATGCCATACCCACCATGAAAAAAATAAAAATATCTTTGTACAGTGCTGTGCAGAACCACGTGGTAACACCATCCTAATACGTCCATGCATGCACCTAGTATGTACATTCAACAGGTAACCTCAATGGAAGAGAAAAATTATGTACAGCAGCCATCTTTGAAGGAGACCCGTTCCCTCCCCTGGAGTAATGTTGCAGGATCTAGAGGTCCCGGATTAAGCAAAATGTACATTTTGTTTAATATATCTACTTGTTTGCAATAACAGTTTGTCCAATCTTGTGCCCCAACACCTGCTAAGCCAGCCAACTACTATTAGGGTTCCCCATGGCCAGATCTCATGATGCGTAAAAATGAGTAGAGCCACGGAAGACACCCATGGGTCTTGTAGTTTAATCCAACATTAACAGAATAATACAGCACAGTATTGCACTTAGCTGATCAAGATCAGCAGACTAAGGAAAACATCACGATTGGCACAAGCACAGTAAGTGCGATCTCCCACAGCTTAGTCAGTCATGTGCATCATTAGAAAGCTGGCCCCAGAATAGACCAAATAAAAACTATTACTGCAAACAGATAAATTGACAGGATACGCGGTTTCCTTAATCAGAACCTCTAGGCCCTACAGCACTACTCCAGTGGAGCAGAGAGTTCCCTTTAGAAGACTCGAGTCAATTAAACATTAATTGTAAAACCAGTGTTAAAATATGAGAAAACTAAATACACAGAACATGAATCTAATATCAAATACATTTCTAAAAAAAAAAAAATCCACATTTTCTGCAGACTAAAATACTGCCACTTTAACCCACATGACTCCCACAACGGAGGCATTTGGTTACATGCACACATTAATTTGTGCAATACTCACCAGGTTTTCTAGGTACTCCAGCAGGAATAACTACAACATCAGCGTCTTTTAAAGCCTCTGGCAGCTGCTCTGCTCCCATGTGCCCTACAAACAAAAACAATTTACAAATCTGTACATTGTGAACACAGCTGAGACAGTATGCTGCAACAATTCTTCAGCTACCTTAGTGCAATCACACACTCTCACACACTCCTCACACTCTCACACACTCTCACACACTCTCACACACTCTCACACTCACACTCACACTCACACTCACACTCACACTCACACTCACACTCACACTCACACTCACACTCACACCACACCTCACACTCACACTCACACTCACACCTCACACTCACACTCACACTCACACCACCTCACACCACACCACACCACCTCCACTCCACACTCCCTCCTCACACTCACTCACCTCCCTACCTCACACTCACTCCTCACACTCACACTCCACTCACACCTCACACTCACTCACCTCACACTCACACTCACACTCACACCACACCACACTCACACTCACACTCACACTCACTCACACTCACACTCCACTCACACTCACACTCACACTCACACTCACACCTCACACTCTCACACTCACACTCTCACACTCTCACACTCTCACACTCTCACACTCTCACACTCTCACACTCTCACACTCTCACACTCTCACACTCTCACACTCTCACACTCTCACACTCTCACACTCTCACACTCTCACACTCTCACACTCTCACACCCTCTCACACCTCACACCTCACACCTCACACCTCACACACCTCACACCTCACACCTCTACACCTCACACTCTCACACCTCACACTCCACACTCACACTCACTCTGCCATCTCCCCCCCTTGGGCTCCCCAGCACCTCCCAATCCCTTCAGCCTCCTGCCTTGGGCATCTACCTCCATGCAGCCTTGACTTCTGCCCCCAGGCAGGTCAGGTGGGGAGATCCTGGATATCCTGTGTCAGGCAGCCCATCTTAGCACTGCAGGAGGCAGGGGAACCCAGATATACAGTGCCATCAGAAAGTATTCACCCCCCTTGGATTTGGTCACATTTTGTTGTGTTACTACCAGAATTTTGAATGCATCGAAATGATTTTTCCCCCCTTTATTCACACAGCATACTCACTCAATTTAAAGGAGCAAAAATATTTTTATTGTGTAACAAAAATTTATGAAACATTGAAAACTGAAATATCTTGTTTACTTAAATATTCACCCCCCAGCCAATACTTTGTTGAAGCGCCTTTGGCAGCAATTACAGCTTTGAGTCTTCTTGGGTATGTCTGTATCAGCTTTGCACGTCTGGATTTGGGGATTTTCGCCCATTCTTCCTTGCAGATTTGCTCAAGCTCTGTCAAGTTGGATGGGGAGCGTCGGTGAACTGCAATCTTTAAGTCTTTCCACAGATTCTCAATGGGATTCAAGTCTGGGCTTTGGCTGGGCCACTCAAGGACATTCACCTTCTTGTTCTGAAGCCACTCTAGTGTTATGTTGGCTGTATGCTTGGGGTCGTTGTCCTGTTGGAACATAAATCTTCGCCCTAGTCCAAGGTCTATTGCAGACTAATGCAGGTTCTCCTCAAGAATGTGCATGTATTTGGCTCCATTCATTGTTCCCTCTATCCTGACAAGTGCCCCAGTCCCTGCCGCTGAGAAGCATCCCCATACCATGATGCTGCCACCACCATGCTTCATGGTAGGGATGGTGTTACATGGGTGATGAGCTGTGTTCGGTTTGCACCAGGCATAGCGCTTTGCATTCAGGCCAAAGAGTTCAATTTTTTGTTTCATCAGACCAGAGAATCTTTTGCCACAGTCTCAGTCTGCCATGTGCCTTCTTGCAAACTCCAGGCATGCTATTATGTGGCCTTTTCTCAGGAGTGGCTTCCGTCTAGCCACTCTCCCATAGAGGCTACATCTGTGAAGTGCTGCAGAGATTGTTGTCCTCTGGACAGGTTCTCCCATCTCAGCCATGGAACTCTATAGTTCTGTCAGGGTGGTCATTGGGTTCTTGGTCACTTCCCTGACCAAGGTCCTTCTTGCATGGTTGCTCAGTTTGGGAGGACGGCCTACTCTAGGAAGAGTCTGGGTGGTTCCGTAATCTTTCCATTTCCTAATGATGGACTTGACTGTGCTACTGGGAACTTTCAACACCCTAGAAATGTTTTTATACCCCTCCCCAGACCTATGCCTCCTCACAATTCTATCACGGAGTTCTACAGACAGCTCCTTGGTCTTCATGGTAGAGTTTCTGCTCCAGCATGCACTGTCAACAGTGGAACCTTATATAGACAGGTGTATTTCCTCTGAAATCATGTCAACCATTTCAACTGACCACAGGTGGACTCCATTCAAGTTTGAGTGATCTCACAAGGAAGCTGGATGCACCTGAGCTCAATTTGGAGTGTCATAGCAAAGGGGGTGAATACTTAGACATTTCAGGCTTTTATTTTAAATTACATGTACAGAAAATTCCAGAAATTTCATTCCACTTTGACATTAGAGTAATTTGTGTAGATATGCGACAAAAAAATCCCATATAAATGTATTTTGAGTTTGCAACATCACAAAATGAGAAAATCCAAGGGGGGGTGGTGAATACTTTCTGAAGGCACTGTACCAAGGGCCTCCCTTTGCTTACTTCCTCAGAGATGTGTGCCAAGACGTCAAGACGCATCTGTGCGTGTCCACGACGTCCCTCCCTGCCTCTTTCTTGGACTGCACTGCCACCTGTGATCTCCAGGAAGCAGCAGTATCACAGCAACACGTGGAGCCCTCCCTCTGCAGAGGAGAGCATCCTCTGGGACGCTCAATCATCCCCACAGATGACCTGCACTCATTCCTGAACTTGGGTTGCCAGTGCCGCAAGCGATAGCACTACAGTTGTGCCAACAGGATGGGCAACTGGCCTTTAAAGCAATTTCAAAATAAAGCTGTTTTGGTTTTCTAATCACTGGTACAGTGCAACCTTCTAGGACAGATGTCCCATTTGGCTAATTTGGGTATTCTTTTAAATGGGCTAGGTGTTAATAGAATATGCTCACACTACTGGGGTGGAGTGGATAAACCTTCAGGCCTCTCTGCCGGCTGTTTTCCCCCAATACATAGTTAGCCATTTTATTAGCTTTTGATGAGTTACTTTCTATTTTAATAGTTTATACAAACTTTTTACCTAGACTTTAAGCTGTTAAAGAAAATTCAATAGAATTCTGATGAAGAAAATACCATCTACTTAGGAGCCCAATGTATTTCAGTGAGAGAATATATTTGTTTACAGTAGCACCAAGAATGACTTGTGCCACAACATGTGTGTGGAATTTTCCTTGCTGTAATGTCAAAGCCATTGTAACCTACTTAATCACAAAACAGTTTTGAAAAACAGGCCCACTGTGGGTCCCAGCAATTCTTATAAAATAAAAAAAGAAGATTTTGGGCTCTGTTTTCAAAGCCCCGAGAATGATGGTGCTTGTATCAAGAAGAAACGACAGAAGGGGCACGCTGCGTCAAAACTTACAGCAATCTCCAATTTCAAACACTGGCTGTGTTGAAACTGTGTCCTCCTGCACCAGAATGACTTACACCAGCCTTGCGTAGACACAAGGCTGTGCCATGTCGGAATGGTCCACATGTTGCAACAATTACTGCAGCATCACCATGTGTGGGATTTTCTAAGCCTGAGAGACTCCGTGCTTAAACCAGCCAGAGCTAGTCTAAGTGCGCCAGACCTGAATCTTTGAGCCGAAAAGGCAGACTGGCAGAGCCAGGGTACCCCACATGGACTGCACCTGCAGGGGGCACTGCCAACAGCAGGGAAACTTGTACTGCTGGCACACCAGACAGGCAGATCCGATAGTGCTCTGCCATCGTCCTGACCTAGTCTCAGATGTTGGGCCTGACAGACATTGCTCGACAATAAGACAGGCTCCCTAACAATCCATGAAGTTGTGGGATGCATATACTAATAACTATTGTGCCCTATATCCACCCTACCCCCATGAGGAGCACCAAGCACAACAGGCAGTCCATGGATGAATGAAATATTATTAAACTGGCCCTCTTTGGGCACAACATGCCCAGTTCAGAGAGGTTGACTGCAGAAATTATTAGGTGGCAGATGTGTGTAGGAGACAGCAACCAACTGCAAAGTAATAAACATGCAGAGACACAGCACGCTCTGCTGCAACACATGGAGTACACTGCTCAATACTCCCCTCTCCAAACCCCAACAATCTAGCCACTCGGATGATTTCTATGCAACCCCACTCCACCCCCCCCCCCCAGGCAACAACAAGCACAACACAAAGGCTTTAGGGCAACACCTGGCTTGGGTATCAAGGGGATCGGAGGGAGGGTACAAAATAACATTCTATTTTACCACCAGCGGAGTGTTACCTGGGTTATTTTGGGGGCGAGGATTTATTTAACTCAAACATTGATTAGCGTTTTGCTCATAAAAGTGCTAAAACATTGTGAAAATGAATAGCACTTGCCTCACTGTGTTTAACAAACATGACACTTCTAGAAAACCTATATAAATACTTTCTGTACAGTTAGCATTGTCCCAAGGAAAAAACTGCTAATCAATTTAAAACCCTGGGGGGGGCACACATGTCTGAGGCCCCCCCCCAAAACAAAAAAAGTCACAGGTCACACAAAAATGAAATGTCCACAACAGGAATGGACTGTACCGTATGGCTTTACTCTGACACGTCAGTCAGAAACTGGTGGTGCCACAAGGGCTTTGCAGGTGCAGACCAACAAGTACACAGAGGTTCCACAGGTGAAAGAACTTGTTACCAAAGTACACACTTCCGAGCATCCACCCCAATTCTGGGCAAATGGAAAACAGAGCCCCAGTAACACCCAGAACCAGCAGAGTATATATCGCAATGGGCAGACCAAAGCGTATAGTTAGCACAAGAACTGGACCAGAGTCCTGAAAGTTACCTGCAGGCATACATTCCCGACATGGAGGGAGCGCATGGTTTCCTCCCCTTATTAACTTTCAAACATTGGGAGCATTAAGTTACCAGCATTCAGTTACCTCCCAAACACCTGTAAGCAGACTTTTCCCTCTGCAACCTGGACTGTGTTATCGGCTCAATTCAGTCAAAGCCAGGCATCCTCAGAAATTACTAAATTCACATCTCCCCCCCCCCCCAAAACTGGCCTTTTAGACACTCCACTGTGCCTTTGTGCTAGGCACAGTGTACCCATTTCAACATTTATGTTCAAACAGAACTAATATTTTCTCTCAAAACTGCAGGGGTCCTTTCCATGGAACCCAACCCATAGTAAAACACTTAAACAGGTCACTGAAGACAGGTCACTGAAGACACAGGAGCCCCAGTCTGGAGGGCTTCCCACTTTACTGTCCCTGACGTGAGACTAAGACACTAGCTTTTCCATGGGTAGAGGGTTTCGAAACAAACTATTGTGGGCAGCCCTTTTAGAAGTAGTGTTACAGGTGTGGGGACTGCCCCAACAACTATGCACTGTTACTGGTCCAAATCAACACATCTGTGAGGAAATTCACCCCCTCAGGGCACTGCAGGAGACGGCTGCCACCACGTCCCAGTGCACAGACTGCTTAGCTGACAAACTAGGGTGAGGAAAGAAAGTGAGGGGCGCTACACTCTAGCAATTGGGCTGCCAGCTGGCAGAGTAACAACTGGTTCACACCAATTCCAAACTAACTTACCGCCCACCCTCCCTACCCCATGGTGCAAGTACTCAGACTACCACATCAACTATACGCCCCAGTCCAAGTCACCATGCTGCTCGTCTTGGTCCTGCACCCTCAGGTCCTTCACCAGGGAGGGAGGGAGTGGCATCCACACAGCTGGCAGCCCAGGGTGGAGGGGCATGTCTTCAGTCACAGGTATAGCAGCTGCACTGCATGGTGAGTGCTTCTGCACCACAACACTGCACTGTCACCAATCACACTGTCATTTCCAGCATTTTCATCATGGGCTGGCTGCACCAGGCAGAGGCCGACAGCAGCTTCCATCAAACACCTCCTGTATGCAATCACTATGACAGTGGTCCACTTGCAACAGCTGTGGGTACTTTGGAGCCGGGACCTGTAATCTTCCAACATTTGGCTCAGAGTCCTTGGCACACCAAGCACTGCTGCTAATGGGTGTTTGGGCACAACTTGCATCACTCAAATGGACCTCTGAAAATGCAGCACTCTAATTCTGTCTATGGACCCCAACACAATTGCTTTGTCTCCTTTCATGTTTAGCCATGTTGGCTGGTGTTGCCAAAGGTATTCTTCACTAACTGAAAAAGTCTGGTGATTAATATTTGTAGGGCTAGTGGATTTAAACCGGTTACAAGTCCTGCTGGCTACTGGTTGCCAAACTTAATTTCGGAACTAGAGTCAAAATTTACAAAACAAAACAACGTGTGCAGAGTGCTTTGATGTGTAGGTGTACTCCTAGTTAAGTCCTCCCCCTTGTTGAAACAAGTTTTTCTCTAAATTTGTTTGCTGGCATTATGGCCCCTGGGGATAGCCATGTTTGTATTTTTTATGGCTCTTGTTCCTACAATTACCTCTTCCTGTCCCACGTGACAGTGATTTGTCCAGGTCCAATGATTCAGAGTAATAACCAAAAGCCTGGTATCCCGGCTTCTGCTAAATATGTCTAATCCAAATTGTTTTCTATGTATGCGTCTAGGTCTAGCCAACAGAAGTGAAAGTTTTTTTTGTTTTTTTTTTAAACATATAAAGGTTTTCGTTTCAAACTATAATACAACCATCACACCAAAAAACGGTACACAAATCATCCCAAGATCACAATTGCTATAATTAGTGAAGACTAGCAGTTTCCCTACAGAGCAGCCCACTCAGTTATACCTCAGGTTGATTGCCATCTGTAAATGTAGACTTCAGTAGAGCTACCTGGACAAGGAGTGTTACTTGGAATCACAGCTCTACAGCTTGGGGAAGCTACTGTTGAATTAATGGTCCTGCATGCATCTGTCACGTGGGACAGGAGGCACTGTAGGAACAGCCATAAAAAATGCCAACATGGAGATCCCAGGGGCCATTAAAAAAAAAAAAATCAGCAGGCAGATTTAGAAAGGACTCCTCAAACAAAAGGACTTACTAAGAGTGCACATACAAAATCAAATACTCAGACTTGGCAGAGATATTCGAAGGAGTTGCACCATGCACAACCCACTGATGCGCCCCAGCATGATATTCAAAAGGGATGTTGCGCTTCGCAAATCCAGATGTGCCGGGGTGCACCAGTAATGTATGTGGCGCAAGTGCAGGGTGTGCCCATGCATATTCTGCACATCCAGACATTCAGCCCAGGATGTGTGGCGACTATGCATGCACACACCCTTGCGCCCGCAGAGGGGCAAAAAGATCTGCCGGGGGGGGGGGGGAGAAGAGAGCAAGGCCTGGCCACCCAAAGGCGAGCTGCCGTATAGCAGGGCACAACATGGTAGCCGCCAGCTGTGGGTGGCCACCCAACCTCCAGAAATATGGTCAGTAGTTGCGCCTCTGCCCGCGGGCTCCAGTAAGAAGAAACTCCCTGGTGGTCCAGTGGACGCCTCCCAAGCCCGATCGTGGGCTTTGTAAATTTAAAACTCCCTGGTGGTCCAGCGGTACACCTCCCACCCGCCCACTCAGTCTCGCCACTCCGCTTCCCCTCAGTCAGCAGCTCCCCACCGACAGCATATATGACTTCCATTCACATATATCGATCAGTGTTGTACAGTAAGGTTCAAGACACACATTGGCCCACGCCAGACCATCGGGCTACAGCCGCATTCGTACGCTGTGAGTAGGCAGGTGGTTTATGGTGGGGGGGCAGTCCACTGGACCACCAGGGATTTATACTTTAACAAAGCCCACAATCAGACGTTGGGGCATGTTGCTGCCAAGGGGCAGGGGGCGTCTGTCCCCGACAGCTGCAGCCTGGCAGGGTGCCAGGCGCAAGTCATCAGGGATCTGTGCACCTGCATGCAAATGGAGCCACAACATGCAAATGGCCCCATTTGCATACCCACCACTGAATACTGCAGTTCCTGCGCCTAGCGCAACTAACTGCACTGGTGCATCCCCTGCTCCTCTTGCCACTTGCGTTGGTGCAGTGCCACTGCACCATGTGCAATGGGGCAGCCACGGTGCAGCACCATTGAATATCGCCCAGTCCACACCCTTGCACATCCCAGTTGCACTGCACCCAGGCTTGCGCCCCTGCCTGGCGCAGTCTGTATACCCGGCCCTTAAGAGTTTTCCTTCCAACCTGGTGCATGTCTGTCTGTCTGCCCATCTCCGTCTCCCCGCCCTCTAGTCTGGATTCTCCGCTAGTTTCTGGCCATTAAATAAAATCCTCTAGCTTAGATATCAGAAAATGATGCACTCATAGTTCATAGATGTAATTTCTTTCTCATTTTTCAATTTTCTCCAGGGGTGCCAGTATTGCACTATAAAGCCAAGGCTGAGGATGAACCCTTTTTGAGGGCATGCAGTTACTGTTTGTTCAAATCGAATACACAGTCTAAGACACACATTCTAGGTTTATTGTGGTTCACTGCCCGTTAGGCAGTACTTGACCTTCATGCGGTCTCCCAAGCAAGAGACACTGCCTCATGGCATCCTGTAAGCAAAAAAAAAAAAAACCCACAAGAGCACCTGGAATTGGAACAGTAACTGCATGCCCCAAGTAAGAGGTTCATCCTCGAAATGTTGGCTTGTTAAGGTAAACAGCACCAACAAACTATTGAAAAATTGTGCTTAGGACATTTTCCAATACGTGAACAAGTGAACTGGAACACACTCTTCCCAGACAGGGTGGCAGCCACACCACGTCCTTTGAGCAAATCTGTACAGTACCTAGTTAAACCTGATGCATGGATTCCCGAATCCAAACTGTCAAACTCAGACAGCCAGATTATCGGAATGTAAACAAAAACTAAACAATGCCTGCTACCATTTTTCCTCGCCTAGCCCTCTGAGATAATTTCCCCCCTCTGCACACCTCAGCTGTGACAACCCCAACCCCCCAGATCTTGAAGAGTTTATATTATAACAAAAAAGGTCCTGGGGAAAGGGGATTTTATTGTCAATTATGTGGGTGGCTGGGGGGGGGGGGGGCGCGCTATGTAAAAAACAAACCATGTTTTACCTTAATTGAAAAGTTGGGCATTGTGTGTGGCTTCCTTAAAGAGCACTCAATCTTGGTGCTCAAAAGGAAAAAACTGGATCCTTTACCAGACAAGGAATTCCTCCACTGCTGGTGCAATCTCATGCCCTCTCACCCCGCAACCTACTGTATTTTAATTTTAAAAAGTACGGAGGGCCTAAGGGCGCTCCATTTGTTAAAGAAAAAGGTGTGTGACGGCTACCACGCTTCCAACACTTTGTATTTAAGAGTGGTGCGTCACTGCCCCTTGTGACCAAGAATTTTTAAGTCACACATTAACACATTCTAGCCACCAAGTCTATGACATGGGGTTAAAATGTCAGAAAACATTAAGAAACTTATGCAGAGACAGACTTTGGCATGTTATGCTAGTGAGCAGAGTGAACCACCTGGATGGGCAGAGGTTGGGGGATGGCACGGCCATGTGGCACCAAACCAAGCCTGGATGATGGATGATGCAGTGTTGGTTGCACAGGCAACAAGTAACCATACAATGAAGAGAAGTCTTCTCTTGGCATAGGGCCCAGAAGGCCGTACGCCTACTGCTGAACAGAAGCACAGGGCTCACTGTGTGCAGCCAGGTGGATTCTTGGCACTGCTGTTAGATGTCTAGTCAGCATGTACCCATGTCTTGCTTGTCTGAGGCTCTCTACCAATGAATGTAAGTATGATTCTCAGTAATGTCGACTGTCAAATGATTGCACCTGTAACTCAGTGCCGCCCCTGAAAAAGGGATCTTTCGGTCCCAGTAGGCACACCTGGTCAACAAAATAAAAATACATCTATAGCCTCCAGGGAAGCAGTGGGCCCCAAAGGGCATTGTGCTTCTGCAGGGTCTCTCCCCTCTGACAGCCCCACAAATTCTTTGCATCAATAGCCACACAGAACAGGAACACTTCCCTTGGCATAGGGCCCAGAAGGACCAGAGTGATCAAGGCTACCACTGCACCACCTCAGAAAGGAAATTCATGGAGGCCTGTGCTTCTGCAGACAGAAGTAGTGACTGGAGTATCGTGGATTTTCCATCTGCAGCCTGAAGCGAGTGTGTAGGCCTTGTAGTGTGCATGCCGCAGATACAAATCCACAAAGGAAGCACATTAGTGCTACTTGGAAACAGTTTTACAGGATATCTTAACTGATGATGGCTGACTGCGATTGCTTGTGTGGTCTTGTTTCTTTTGCTGCTTTGGGAGAAGGGAGTTAAGACTACAAACCCCCCCCCAAACATGTACTTTTTGACCATCACCCTAATTTTGTTTTCTAAGAATCATACAGTCTTAACTGTTATTGTACTGCTACCCCCGTTATTTTCCTCTAGAGCTCCATACTTTACTTAAAACCACTTACACACGTGCAGAGTACATACTGAAGCACCAAGCAATAATATGCCCTCGACTTTGAAGCCACAACCGCTGCCGTACAATGGGGAACCCTAAGCAATCCTAAACAAACAAACACCACAAAAGCTGTAGGGAGAAAACATCCAATTTTCAGATGAGAGTTTATAGATATATATATAGATATAGATATATAGATATATATATAGATAGATATATATAATACCAACGTACTAAAAAAGCCAGCAGAATAGGCCTAATGGTCTGTCGTGTCCGCTCAGTAGCCAGCCACCTAGTGGCTGCATGCTTTCCCACCCCAGCCCCCAAGAGGGTCTTCACTGGATTTAGTTGCCCCTTGTACATGTCCCACCCCCTTCATGAAGCCCATCACTGTGCCCTCCTCCACCAGTCTCTTGGGCAGCATATGCCACAGCTCCATCACCCTCTGAAATAATGCCCTCTATAGTCCCCCCTATAATTCCCCTCCAGTTTCCATTCATGCCCCCTAGTTGTCCCCCCCTTTTTATCCTAAACAGCTCCTTGGTTCTGCTCTCAGTTATTCCTTTTACATACTTGACTTCTATTATGTCCCCCTGTCCCTCCTCTCCTCCAGTGTGTACATCCAAAGCCCTTCAATCTCTCCTCATAGGTCCTCCTCTCCGTTCCCCTAAACCATCCAGGTCACTCTCCTCTGGACTCTCTCCAACAGTGCAATGTTCTTCAGAGGAGGTCTCCAGAACTGAACACAGTACTCAAGTTGTGGCCTGACCAATTCATTGTATAGAGGGAGGATCACCTCCCTCTTCCTGGACACAATTCCCCTGGCTATGCAGCCCAGTATCTAGTTTGCTTTGGCTATGGTTCTACTATTTTCAGAGTTATTCACTTTGACATCTACTACCACCCCCAAATCACGCTCCCCGACACCCCCCCCCCAGGTGTAAACATGGCCTGCATTTCTGACCCCCAAGACGACAGCACTGAGTATGTGGCACAAACTGCACTAACTTACCGGTAACCTTGGCTCTGGTTTCAATATGGCTGAGGTCTGCAGCAACACCAGGAGTATGAGCAATATCATACAAGGAGAGGTGGCTCACCAGAGGACTGTTCTTCAGCAGCAGGGAAAGGGGTTGGCCGATCCCACCAGACGCACCCAGCACTGCCACCTTGGCATTATTCTGGAAGTGGAAAAACAAACCAGAAAACAGATCAGTATGCATTCCCCTTAAAAAGGGACACATCTTAGGGTTCCAGTTAATCTGCTTTGCCAGTTCCCAATTGGCATTTGTAAGAATTTTGAGTACAAAACCAAGCTGCAATTCTGCACATACCCCACATAAAAGGTCTGCACCAGTCTCATATGCAATTAAATTGTATACAATCACACACCAGCAGATTTCTGTCCTCCAGGTAGTATCCACAAGAGCTACTCAAAGATCAGCTTTTTTCTTGCACTTACATCTACTCTTAAAGAAATAGACACCACACTGCTGAGGCCATGGACCACCACTCCAGGTAAAATATTTTTTTTTTTTTTTTTTTTTTTCCCCCCCAAGGAGAAATTGGATTCTAACCCAGATCCCCTGCATCACAGTCCTGGGCCCAAACCACCAGGCTATGTTGGCTGCGGTCTGCCAGGTTGTGGTTAGACATAAATCTGTTCCCCTGGAAGAGGGACAGCAAAACAGATCTCAGAGTGGGTCTTGTGATACACCATTTCCCCCTTCCCCCCCAAAAGAATGAAACATATGCACTCTAAAAATCGAGATGAATGTTGCCATAAACTCTGATCTTTCGTCTGCTGGTCCCACGGTCCTCCCTGGGGCAAGTACAGGAACGGAAGTCCCTACGTAGCCCCTGGAGAAAAGCAGACCTGGAAAATATCTGATTGGAGATTATGAAAGCCTGCAAGTGCATATTGGAGTTATTAAATCTCCCACTGCTCCCTAAACTTAGAACCAGACTGTGGAATCCAGGACTTGGGAAATCCCATCTTGTCTATGCTGCACCAGCCAACATTCAACGGTCCTTCGGCATTCCTCATTTCACAGTAGATGTCTGAACACAAACTGTCCAAGTGTTCCTGTCCCTGATTCATACTAATCAGGCTATGTCGGGTGACTAGTGTCTCCTTATCTGCCCAATTATGTAAGCCAATCTCAATTTGTACATTTAGACCATAGCTGCTTATCTTCATTATGTAGAGTGCTCCCTCTCTATAGTAAACTCTGGAGCCAGCTGAGGTGTTCACTATAGCTAGGTGTTAATATGCCAGAGAGGTGAACAATGGGAGCCATCAAAGGTGTTCACTACAAGAAGAGTGGGTTATGGAGAGGCTCCAGAGAGGGAGCACTGCATGTCATCTCTCATGGTCCCATATGGATTTATAGAAGCTTTTCACCTCTCTTGGTTATATTTTAATGTTTTACATGCCATTTTTCTGCTCCTCTTGTATTGTACACCGACTTGCTGTGCATGAACCATCATTCTTGGTATTGCATTTCATGTATGTAATCTCCCAGGCTGTGCCTGAAAACAGGCATTTTTGCCAAGTGCACTTACTTGGTCAAACACCAATTAATTCAACAAGTACTGCTCTGATGGTCAGCTGCATGAAACAAGTAGTAAGGAAAATCAGTCTGTCACAATCTACTATACTACAGTAAATAGTAAATAACCCCAAATGTTTCTGTACAGAGTGCACACTGGGACAGCCAGACACCTTGTGCCAACTGTTCCATTAAAAGTCAGTTTGGATGAATGAAGTCTATAGGGCATCATCAACATACAGCCCAAATAGTTTGCAGACCCTAAAAGGGGCATTCAGTACAGGGTGCTATAAGTCAGTAGCAAAATCTGGCTACCCTGAGCCAGGAATATCTTCCCAAGGCAGATGCCGGAGGAGGCAACCCTAGCAAAAGCTTCCGAGTGCAAGAGATGCATCCCAGTATCGATATCAGTGAAGCAGCCTTAAGCAGTTCAGATTCGGAAGACCCATCAGGCACAGCCCAAGTAGTAATGGCAGATTTTATATGCCTGGTAACTAGCAATTCTTCGACCCAAGGACACCAAGGCATAGGTTCTTTGCCCATAACATCAAACCAGACTGTCAGGAGGCAAAATACTCCTGATTCTAGGGACTCGAGAGCAATCATGAACAGCCATGATTACCAGCGTCAGTTTTGGGCTGGGAACCATAATGCTTAACAGACTGAGCAGGGTACTGTCAGCTTTCCTAGGTACTGCAGACAAGGTATTAGGTCTATGCCAGGCAGCAAACACAGCATCCTCCAATGCAGGAAATTCACAAGGCAGCACAACAGAAGGTGCTGCTGCAACCTCCAAAAACTCTTTACCAGAGTGGTTTTCACCCTCAAAGCCATGACATCCTGGCTTTATCGGAACAAGGCCTGGAATGAGGGTTCCTCAAGAGTAAGGATGTCACGGTATACCAGTATTAGAAGTCACATGACTACCGATACCGTGGGCAATTTCAGACACTACAATAACCGTGATTCATGGTACACTGTGGCACTGAAACCTTTCAGCCAATTTTTTTTTGTATTTTCAGGGATAACTGTCCCTTCCCCACCTACTCTGTTGCTTTGTACAAAAATTATTTATACTGCAATATAACTTGCAATCATTTTGTTAAAACTATATTGTGGAAATTTTATTATTTCGACAATCCCACTCAGGAGGAGACCTGGGGTTATACACCACAAATGGTTACTGCAAGATAACAGGGTAGAGCCCCCCCCAACATGGATCTTCATCCCTCTCCTCATCCTCTGCCATGTTAGCCAAGGAGAGCAACCAAGATGTTGAGTGGGTTGAGGGGAAAGCCATATAAGGACAGACTACAGATGCTCAATATGTATTCTCGTGAAAACAAAAGGGACAGAGAGGGATATGATAGAGACATTTAAATACTTGAAGGACATTAACAGGGCAAGTCATGAGGGCCTGTTTAAAATAAGAAAGTTGGGAATTACAAGAGGGCATAGTCTAAAGTTGGAAGGGGGGGGTCCAGAAGGGAGACGGAGGCACTTTTCTCACCAAGAGGGTGATGACAGCATGGAATACTCTGCCCGAGAAGCTGGTTTTGAGGGCATCGGTGGGGGTGGGGGGTGGTGGGATGGGATCAACTTAAAGGCAGAATCAAAATGGTAAACTGTGGAATCAGTAGGCAAGTAAGGGTGTGAGGTGGGGGGCAGCATCAGTGCACAACACAGAGCTGCACATTCAAGCAGACCCGAGAGGCCGCTAGGCCTTTATCTGCTGCATCTTTGTATGTTCGTATGTACACTGAGAGAAACCCAGGCCCAGTCTCTACACCACCTTTAAAAACACTCATCTATCCTACAGTCACCCTCTATAGAACAAGCGTGGCCTAAAAGTCACCCATCTAAATGGAAGGAGACTTTTCCCAAAAATGGCTGCATTGGAAGCCTGGGTGTGTCTGTACAAACCTGACCTACCAGAGATATCAGAGTCCTGGCTAAAAAGCGCCACCCCTGACCACTGCTGCTCCTTACCGCCACCACAAGTGTTCCTCCTCCTGCTGTAGTGGTGTTCTCCTGTATTACAGGAGTCATTACTCTGCCACACTTCTTGACCAGTCCAGAACAGACTTTACTGCTGAATGGCTTGCCGCTGAGTAACGGTGGCCATCAATATGAAACTGCTTGTTGGGTGCTGCTATAATCCACCTAGATCTGGTGTTCTTGGTCTAGCTGCTCTCCTCAACATCCTTGCCCAGTTGCCCCCCTTCTCCCACTCAAGAGACACCATTCAGATTGGAGACTAACATTAATTGGGACCCCAACCCCCTCTGCAACTCCATTACTCAACACCCCAACCTCTCAGCTAATTACTACCCATACGCAACAATTGGACCATCACTCACTCGACCTTCGAGCCAAGGAAGTGGCCCATGCTGGCACTGATGCCATCAGTGACCCCCCCCCCAAATATCTACATCGGGCACACCAAACCCCCCTGCCCCCCACCCACATTCCCGTCCTTCCACTTCTCCCGCTGAGACATCCTTAAGCTACACAACGACCTCATATCCCTCAACTGGACTGACCTCTATGCCTCAAACATTGATCAAGCCCTTGGTATCTGTCACAGCTGTCTCAACCATCCAGATAAACACTTTCTGCGCACTAGCCATAGAGCACAAGGGGAAGAGACACTGTGGCTCTCATATGACCTTCAAGCTGATGAGCGTGACTTGTCACGGGCTGCTTTTAAAGCCGCCCCATCCCCTACCCCCGGAATACCTACCAGCAACTGCATAATCTTTGCAAACACCATATCAAAACTAGTCAGTCAGCCCATTTCAAATCCCTGAAAACTAAACAGCTAGGTAACTCCAAGCACTTCTGGTCTGCCATTACTGCCTTGCTCTCCCCAGTGGTCCAGTTAAGGGGTGTATCCGAGTATTTTACACCCAGTTTTGCCCTTTACATCCTGTGTAGAGTCCTGGGTAGTATCACTACCAGGTGTTTCCACGGACTTCGTGCATATGCACTTCTGTTCACCAGAAGAGTGCGACCACGTCGCAAATTACTACCTGGCATACCAAAAATACTACCAGCTTGGAAAACTATTAAGTTTTTACTTCCTGGCCTAAAAAGTTATCTGGAGCACTGGCTCTTCCCCTCTTCAAAACAGCCCTCCCCCTTTAATACTGAAAAAGGGCCACCTGACTGACCCTACTGAAATTGCGACTGCACTCAATACTTGCTTCTCCAACCGTAGTAATTACATTGCTAAAGTACCCCCCTCCACCTTGCCCACCCTCCCACACTCCACTCTAAACAGCCCCCCTTTTCTACTTTAAAACCATCTCCCCATGGCCAGCCTGGTGGCACCAAGGGTTGAGGTGCTAAATGCCACACCTCGCACCATGCCGGTGACCCAGGTTTGGGAATGACCTTTGGCTGCTGGACAGGTGGATGGGAGCGCTGGAGCAGGATTTCCCTTCCAGGGGTGGACACCCGCTCCTCCACAGTCCTACATCCATTGGGTGGAGGTCTAGTAGTTATGCAGGTGGCAGGAGCAGCACCACAAGTCTGGGGTGGGGTGGAAGGGTCATGGCGTGCGTATTACATGTATGCCATGACCCTGGGGGGGGGGGGGATCTCCCCACCTGGTATTCAAACTCTTCCTCAGCCTGCCGTCTCATGGGAGTGCAGGTAGTGATGGACTGTCTCCCCCCCAACTTCTTAAAAAAAAAAAAAAAAAAAAAAAAACTAGTGGCACATGGCATTACCTACCTACTCACCTTCATTTTTAACCCACCTCTCTCCCTCTCACTACGGCCTCTGTCACCACTGCCTGGAAACAGGCCAAAATTGTTCCCATCCATAAAGCAGGTGACCCTAGGCTCATGGACAACTACCACAACTAGGAATACTGGAGAAGGCAATAAACTGCCAAATCAGTGAACATATCATGAAATACAATCTCCTTTGCCCTCAGCAGCATGGTTTTAGAAAGGAGCATAGCACTACCACAGCGCTGAATCTATTGACTGATCACATTTTAAGGCATATGGACAATGGGAAACAGGCGTAGTGTTCGTTGATCTATCTAAAGCGTTCGATCTTGTTAACCACAACCTGCTGTTAGAAAAACTCACTGCCCTTGGTTTTTCCACTGCTTGCGTCACCAGCTACCTCTCCGACAGAACCCAAATGGTTTGCCTTGATGTCTCCTCCCCCCTTCTGCCCATCTCTGTAGGAGTCCCCCAGGGTCCTGTCCTTGGCCCTCTCATCATAAACTCCCCCCAGAGATTCTCACCTGCAATTCACTTCTCTATGTGGATGACCCGATATTGTTCCCGAGTGACCCTTCCCCACCTCACTATCAAACTCCCTCAGTGATGGCTACTGCAAGGCCCATTGCTGGATCTCCAACAAATGTCTCGTCAATGCTGCCAAAACAAAGGTCATGTTATTTGGCTACAAAATCAAAACTCTGCCCTTGCTTTTTCTGGCCTCAATCTGTTCATTCCCCAGACAGTTTTCCACTAGAAACTTACTGCCTTCAAATATCTTTGCATACTGTGTGACCCTGAGCAAGTCACTTAACCTCCTTGTGCTCCCAGGTCGCTCCTGGTAAAAAAGCTTTCAGCTTAGTGTGCAATACCTGGTTAAACAACAATGAATGAAATAAATATCTGCGGGTGATCCATGACCCATCCCTTCAGACTGGCCACACCAACCTCTTTAATAAAGCACATAAACCAATTGGGACCAGCTAGCAGATCACCGATTACCTCACTCCAGACGCCCACCTAGCCATGGCCAGAGACATCTATGGGTGCCCTGTCTACTCTCACCACAGTTGCCAACCTAACACGGCTTAACTCTACGTATAATCAAATCTGTCACTTTGCACTCCGTGCTCCTCTCACTACTCACCACTGCATACAGTCAACTGCGTCTCCCCCCCCCACCCCACACGCTCCAATCTCCTGGCCCGTACAGTTGGAGATTTGTCCATCAATGTGTGTGTCTCGTGCGTGCACACCCCCCCACACACCTATCTACCTCTGATCCAACCCAGAATCTTCAGGCGGAATTTGTGGTCATCCCATCTACAACTTGAAAGCCCCCACATTACCACTAATATGGTCCTAGGAGCTCTCTCGGCAGCTGCACCCTTGATTCAGAATGGCCTCCCCTCATCCCTACGTTCTCCTGACCCCCACTCAACTTAAATGCTCTGATGCGAGCTCACTTCATGTCCTCCTACAACTGCCCTTTGTTATCTACTCCTTCAGTTTCCTCCTCTGTTGCCCACACCTCCTCCCCCCTTTGAGACCCCACCCATTGCCCAGTGTTCTCCCACACTTGCATGTAGGTGAAGGACTAAGTACAGGTGAGGCATGTACCTCTCTCCCATGTCTTGGTCATAAGAGTTTAGTTTTGTTGCCTATGTTCTCATTCATTTGCCCTTTTAAGTAAGTCAAGTCTACAATGTATTTAATGCATCAGCGATACCCACTGCATCCCCCCACTACTGTATTATGCCTGTTGGTTGAATCCCTGGTTCACTGCTTTTATTACTCTGTTCATGATGTTATGACTATTTGCACTGTATTGTTGCTCTGTAATTGTTCGGTACCTCTGCCAGTATTCGGCCTGTGCCAAGCCTGTAAAAAGTCTCTGGATCAGTGCCCCAACCCGGTTATCAAATAAAGTACAATGGGAGTTGGTCAACTCCGTGATCTGTAGTTCCTCGGGTCCTTGCCATCTCTCCCTTATGGAGCAGTACCACATTTGCTACCCTCCAATTTCTTGCAACTTGGACTTCTCCGGTTTTCTAATAACGGTTTGTTCGGTTAGAGGTGCCCACTTTGGGTGAATCCCATCTGGTCCTAGGATTTGTTTTATTTTCAGATTTCCTTTCCGCAGAGATTTCCCCCATCTAACCTTAGTTCCAAAATACCCCAAAAATTTACCCTGCTAAGGCACTGGGCCCAAGGCCTCTTCCATGAGCACAGAACTGAAGTTATCCACTCTACCTACATCATCCTCCACGCTCATCCCATCCTTCTGCATGTATCTGAAAATGTATTTCGATCCTCAAAAGGAGAACTACAATCAGAGTGCAAAACCATATTTTGTGCAGAGAATTTTCACTTGTGCGAGTAGATAGTGTGTCCTTTCTCGTTAGTGGTTTCTTAATTTGCCCGCTACTTTTATGGTCCATGGGAATGTCCATGTTTAAAATCTGCTGCATTTTCCATTTCCTACAATGCCTTGTGCTCCAGGGAAATGCAACATCTGTGAAAAAGCATTCACAGAAATGAGAGGGGAGAAAGTGTGCATTTTGTGGACCCCAACTGCCAGATTAAGAACCTCAAAACGTGGTCCACGGACCCTCACTCAAGAACTATTGGGGCAAACAAGACTGCAGAAAATCCATACTCAAATGCAAAAAAAGAAATTAACTTGGCTAGAGGGCATTACAAAAGCAAAAAAAGAAGCAGTTTTATGCGTGAAAGTGCTCAGCTAAGAAAATGCATTGCACGTCAGATCGATTAGCAAAATAGTTTTATTCATGTTGCGTGCTGTGCCATGGACTCGCTCAAAATGGTAACAGTCTACCGCTACGCCTTTCTGGAAATGGTTAGCATTACCCAGTTTTGTTATGCTACACCAGCCATCTAAACTTAGGGTACCACACAAACTCCAGGAGGCTCCAACACACAGAAATTATATAAACTACAGTTCAAAGTGTGCATACACAACCATTTTGCATTAGCACCACTGATACAGCAAGGATGTCATGGTATGAAATTCTGATGGTAGGATTACCACCACATAAACAGCAGTTATAATACCAGAGATTTTTTTTTTTGTAAAAAAAAAAAAAACACACACACACACACACACACCCCCACCCCTGTCTCAAACTCATTTCGATGAGCGTTGGCATGGGAGGGACAACTGTCCCAAAAAGCACAATACAGTTACTTGAGAGGCCTGAAAACCACGGTATACAGTGAATCATGGTCATCATGCAATCAGGAACTGCCCATGGTAGAAAATTGTGATCTCTGGATACAGTGCCAGCATACCATGGAATCATACCGTGCCATCCCTATTGAAGAAATGTTTTGTTTGTTTTGGTAAATTGATTTTTGGTTTCTTTCATTATGATGGGTTTGCAATGAAAGATTTTGGAACAATTTTGTCTGGTAATTTTTGTCATGGTGGCAGTTTGAACTGACTGTTCCAGGATTCCCTTCTGATCCAGATACTGGATACAGACAAATCTAGAGGGGTCAATTCTAGTACAGCAAATGGGGTACCAATGTGCCCCAACAGCTGAGAAAAGCCATTAATGGCTAAGAAAAAGGCTTAACAAGCAGGCAGCCCCAAAAGTCAAACAGCTGCTTGTAGTCCCCCCTACATGCCCAAAAGAGCTGCACTACACAGATGGGCTGGAACCCTACAAACCTCTCAGACAGTGTTCCTGATCCATATTTAGCAGTTCTTGTGCTCCATCGACAGCAGAAAGATGCTTCTGCACCAGCTAAAGCCTGCTCCTACAGTAGGGAACATGCTGCTCCAGTGGTAGCAAGGGAGCTACAAGATAGCCAAAAATGCACAGAGGACAACATGGACATGTCCATCCACCACAGATTACAGCCACATAGAATATCCTACATGTACTAGATGGGGATGAAGTATTGGTTAGGATTTACGGTACCATGTAGGGAGACGTGTGTTAGCACAGTGTTTTGAGACCTCTTTGCAATCAAACATTATGGCCAGTCACCTCAAAACATATTCAAGGCCCTTTTAGCCTCCTCTACATATGATTGGTGTTTTGATTTTGGGTTGTGTGATTTCCATACTGACCTTCAAATCTAGACAGGCTGGACTGTGATCGACACACCCCTAGGAAGGGTGTAAGTAATAAGCCACGACAGGGTGTGCATTATAGAAATTTAATGCATGTCCCAGAGGTGCAGTAAGGCAAGAGGCTGAAGGTCAACTGACCTTACTCCTGGGACATTCATTAAAATCCTATGATGCACACTCTGGAAGGGCTCACCACACTCATAAGCATTCGTCAATGCCGAATGTTTGCTTGCTGGTATTGGTACTGCAAGAGTTAGAGCTGCACAATAGGAGTGGCAGTGAAGTACTGAACCAATGCCAACCCCCACCCCCATCCTGCAGAGTGACAGGCGCTGGGGGTGTGCCTTTGGGTCAACCATAACACTCACCATTCCACCACACCCTACCCTGCTGACACTGATAGGGTGTCAGTGTGCCTAGGGTCTTGACCCTTCGCTCACCCATTCCATAAAGAAATAATGAGATGGGTGCAGTACAGGAGAATGGGGTGAGCAGCACAGGCCAATACCCCAAGGCACACCTCGATGTCTGTCAGTGGCTGAAGGGAGAGCGTGGAATAGTGAGAGCATTCCAGCTGACGACCAAGTCACACACCCCTGATGCCTGTCAGTCTGTACAGGGAGGGGTGTTACGGTTTGAAACCCCAACGCCCCATGCGGTTGTTGGTATTTTCATTTTAAATTTTCACATAGGCTTTTTCAGACCCCACCTCATGAACAGTGGCACCATCATTTCGTTACTCAATTCCGAAATGTGATTTTGCACAGTGAATGCCCCATTCGGTGCAACAGGTGCGAAAAGACATTTTAGGCAGGATGTGAAAAAATTATCTCTGTACTGTTCATAAGGAGGTGTGAAAAAAGTGGCAATGCTGAAAATCTGGAGGGAAAATATGAAAAAAGTGGCGAAGTTACAAGCATGCGTAGAAACAGCATATCGAACACTCGTAATGTAGTAATTGTTTTGGAATTTGTTCACCAGATTTTCAACATGGCCTTTCTGGGACATCACTCATGAACAGTAGCACTAATTTTGCTAATCTGTCCCAAAAGTGGATTTCACACAGCGACTGTGCCACAGGTGCAAAAACATGTTCAGGTAGGATGCAAAGAAATGACAGCTGTATTATTCATAAGGAGGCGTGAAAAAAAAATGTCAATGTTGTAAATCTGAAGTGAAGCTATTAAAAAATTGGCAAAATTACGAGCACGCATAGAACTTCATAGCGCATGTTAATAGCATGATCATTTTTGGAGTTTGTTCAAACTGCAACAGAGGCTTTTTGGACCCCACCATGAACATTATCACTCATTTAGTTTCTGTCCCAAAGGCGATTCCACTAACAACCGCAAAATCACCTTTTGGGACCAAGAAACAAAATGAGGGTTCGTGAGATGGGGTCCCGAAGAACC